>VXBO01012252.1:215766-233577 GCA_013400135.1 Rhinoptilus africanus | reverse complement strand
CCTGCCTAACGTGCAGATCCGCACAGGGATCTGCGGTGCGTGCCCCGAGGAAAAGGTGTTTTCCTTGCAGGTGGATTTGTGCCAGAGGATGACTTTAGGGTTGGTATTCTAGATAATTGGTTTATTTTGTGATCCTTTGAAAAGATTCATCAATTAACGGCAGGTGTTGCTGAGAGGTGATGAAAGCTCCTGCTTTCACGGGATTTCCTGGTGCTGTTATCTGCCTCAATGGTAGTCCTCCTGTAGCTGTGGATTGCCTCTGTTTTGCTGGCTTTAATGAAATCTTCATTAGTATGCCGTCAAAAAGCTGAACTTGTAACTCCTTTACCTCTTTTCATAATGAATAGAAGGCTGCAGTCAGCTTCAATTCAGGAATATCCATGTCAGCCTAATTGCATTCCCATTAGCAGTCTTAGTGCTGTCTAATGCTGTAGGTAGCCTGGGGGATTAGAAAAATGCTTGTTTATTACTATGACAACTGTAGCTGTGCTGAATTACGGTTCCTATTTAGCTCACTCTCCCATCTGCTCGGGCATTTTCCGGAGCTGCGTGCTTTTTGCGTAAAAACCTGCTCAAAAATTGATGCTAGGAATGAATGTAGAAAACCTCATTTTCATCTGGGGCACAAAGACATCGTGCTGCAGGCAGTGACTGAAGAGGTGAAGCAGGGTGTTGCTGCTGCTGTAGTCTGTGGCGCTTGCTGCTAATTTTCACTGCTAGGGATATATTTACGGCATAAAAATAGGCTTTCTCTTAACAGAACGTGGCACGATTGACGTGGCGCGTTTACGGCTTGGCTTTGTGTCCCGCCTTGCCATCCTCTTCTTGGAACTGTTGTAGAGGAGTTTCTCCAGCCTCCGCCATCTGATCATTGCTGCCAGGAATTAATCCTGCGGGATTTTTTACTGCCTGTTTCTTGCCATGGCGGCAGCAGCAGTTGCAGGCTTCGGCGCAGGGTCTGGCAGAAGGGGGAAAGCGCTTAATCCTTCGGATGGCTTTAACAGCAAAAAGAGGAAATCGAAGGCTGCTCGTGAATTAAATGGTTCTTATATAAATGATTTTTCTTTCTCGTGTATGAGCAACACTCTTAAAGTCAGGTACTGCTGTCCAGTGATTCGTATGCATAAATGCCTTTCTGGTAACATAAAAGGAATATATAGGATGTGTAGAACCACAGTTCCCTTATTGCTTTTGAGAAGCTGCAGTTCTCCTTTAAATTTTCTGCTGTAAGCTACGATGACCGAGAGATCTAGTGTCGGGGCACGTGATCTTGTAGGTACTGTCGTCTTGGGCGTTTTCTTAAACCAACAATTCTTCCTCTTCATCACCGCAGCCCCAGAAAAATGCTGCCAAACCCAGCCTTTGTCAGACCCGCTCTTGCAGTGCTGTGCTGCCAGCGAGGGAAGCCTTGTCCGACTGACAGACGATCTTTTACCCACTGTTCTGGGCAGATGCGAGCTTGGCAGACTTAGATAATGCCACGATTATTATTATTGTTGTTTTTTAAAGAAGCGTTCTGTCTAGGTGAGCGTGTGCTGACACTGCTGGAGCTGTGCTGAGGAGAGAGAGCCAGTAAAATGCTGATGTAGGAGAAACCACTGGGAGCCGTGCTCCTGACATGGCTGCGGTGAAGCAGGAGGGGAGGCAGCTTGGGCTTTGGGACTTTGGACTTTGGAGCTGGCTCTGCCTTTCCCCTCCCTGCTCTTTGCGGGCTTTCTGCTTATTTTTCTTTGGAATGTGCAAATTCTGGGGAAGGGTGCTGCGTGACAAATTCCAGCAGCCTTCCCTATCTGATCCAAAGCCTTCTGTCTGGGCAAATTTGAAGTTACTTGCTGGGACTGTTTTTCCTAAAATCTTAAAACATCAGGGTAAAGGGACGCATTGCTTCTATATGGAAGCTTCTGTATATGAGAGGCCAGGGGGAGCTCCCCTGCACTGCCCGCCTTCCTCAGAGACAGCGTTTCTGTGGCTCCTGAAGGTGAGGATTCAGTCTGATAGGGCTAATCAGAGCTGGGTGTTGTTCTCCCTGGAGCTGCTGCTCCTGTGTGCCCTCTGTGAAGCTCTGCCGTGTTCTCATAGCCCCTCGCTGTAACCCTGCGCTTGCCAGGGCTCCCATTTGAAACAGACACCAGTACAATCGATCTCGTATCACTGGGAATATTCAGGAATACTTCATGAGTCGTTTGAGGGCTGGGGTGGGTGGCTGGTTTGAATACTGCTCTCAGGAGTTAACAACTCTCTAGGCGGGAGGTAGCGTGAGGCTAAGAAGGGATGACAAGGGATTAGTGTGTGCTCAGCCGGCAGGGTCTGGCAGGCCGCGCATCAGAAAGTAGGCTGTTTTCGTTCTCAATAAACGGGTTTGTGTCATGGAAAAAAAAAAAATCTCAGCTGTGGCCTTGAATTCGCTACAGCTTGTGGAGTTGCAGGGAATTGCACACGGTATGGGTGCTGGAGCATGGGGAGCTGTGAAGGAGAGCCCAGAGAATCACAAGTGGAGGGGTTTGGAGTGGGGGGTGGGATTGCCAGATCACAGCAGGAAGGTAGCTGTTGGGAAGGATTGAAGGTTGTGGGCTTGATTAAGGAGGAGAAGCTTGGCAGAACGTGGGAACGAGTTTGATTCGGTGCTGGCTTTGTTTTGAAACATTTTGAAGCTGCTAGCAGGGTCTGTAGGAAGGAGAGAGGTTTCAGGGATGTGGTGTGGCTGTGGGGAGCAGATCTATCATCAGCCTGCAGACAGTGGTTAGAGCCAGACAGGCTGCTGGGTTCACAGTACGGGAATAAGGAGAGACAGGGAGCCCAACCAGAGCCTCGGGGCGGTGGGAACTTGCGGCAGGTCAGGCAGAGAGCTGCCAGGTGCCAGCCTGCCACCCAAGTGAAGGGAGACGTGGCCAGCATGATGTTTGAGAAGCAGTTAGAAAAGCCCAGTGGGTCATATTGAGCCCATGCTGCAAGGGCTGACAGCTGAATAGAAGAAGCCAGTGCAAGACTTTAGTAATTTCTCTCATCTTTTTAACTCTTTTTTTTTTTTCTTTTTCTTTCAGAATTTGCAGGATGAAGGTCAGCACCTGGCTCCAGGTGACCCTGCAGCGGGGGAGCGTGTGTCCGATCTGTGTGCTGCAGAGCTGCAGAGCAAAATCCAGCAGTTTGAAGCTGCCAACAAGGTATTTCTTCATGAACAGCAAATTCAGTGCCATATTTCTTTTTGCAAACCATTATTTTGGAAGAACTTCCCACTTGCCTGGTGAGCCCTCTGGGACCTGGTGAAGTAGAAATGCACAGGGCTATTTCCCTGTCTCTTGGATTTGCATGGGCTGAGCCCGGTGCAGGAGAGTAATGCACCTGCCTTTTGAGACAGCTGCTGCCTTTTTTGCAAGCAGGAAGGGAGATCAGCTCAGGGGAGGTCCTGTTTTCGTTGAGATTTAAAGGCTTTCATAGGAAGGAAATGTGCAGCTGAGTTGTCTTGAGGCAGATCAAATTTAACACGTGGCGAGTAGTAGATATTCTTAGTTATGCTCTTGAACTCTCAGGTAAATTAAACCCACTGGGAAAACAGAGGGGTTAAACGGGGAAAAAACACTGGGATGGGATCTTATTTACATATGGGGACAGCTGTAAGCTTTTGGAGCTGCCTGGACCTCAAAAGTTGACAAGGAAATAAAGAGGCCCAAGGCCGAGTAAATGCAGTTGGAATTGTTTGAGCAGTTTAGGGGGAGTGTCTCTTAGGGAAGAGATGACATGACAGGTGTGTAAACTAATGAGCAACAAGAGGAAATCATGTGGTGGCAGCACCAGCTCCTTAAGAAACTGACACTTGAGTAAGTTCTGAGGAAGCTGCATATCCAGGACTAAGAATGGCAAGAGGCAGCATGTTTAGAAATACTAACAAGCAGTTGCTTAAATGCACGGTGTGCACTGTGTGGTGAACATTACGGTGAAAGCAGAGAACTGTCCTAAAACTGCTTGAGATGGTAATCTCTTTAGGGTGAAAATATCAAAGGCAAAAGTTTCTCAGGCTGTAAACCAGCCATGGAGACAAGTGAGACATTCCCCTTTTCTTTGTGGCCACGCTGTTGGCACGCGGGCACTGGCAAGACTGTTGTGCTGAAGCTGGAACTTGAGACTAGATAAGCCTCTGGTCTGATCAAATGCCGACTTGCCTAGCCCAACAGTTGCTGAAGGGTGCCTGGGTGGTCGAAGGAGGCAGTAAGAGAAGGGGCTGGAAGACTCTGAAGGGGCAACTTCAATGTTATGGAGGACCTCAAAAGCCAAGGGGACAGTTTTTAGGATGTGTAGCTCCTCCATGTTGATTTTTTTGTTCAGATCTCTTGGGAGGTTTGGGGGCTGAAGCAGCTCTTCCTTCTTAAGAGAACAGAAACAAATGATAGAAACGGGGAAGGCTGCTGGGCTGTCCTGAAGTATGTGGGAGGCAGTATGATACTGCCCAAGCCTGGAACTTCTGCCCTGCTTGTGGAGGCTGCATTGGTGGGACCAGAAGCACTGGGACAGTCCTGTGGAGGGAATGAAGGCTTTGTGTTTACGCACTGGTCTCCACCCAGCTCAAACAGTATTTACAGACTCGAGAGGGGAGCCACGCTGATACTGATCTGGTGAACACCTGGGCTGTACGGACTTGAGTAAGGAGCGAAGGGAGTCCTAAGGGTGTTTGTGTAGAGCATTTGGCAGTACTAACAAACCAACATATTTCTGTCTTTAGTTGTTGCAGGAAAAGCTGAATGAATTGAATTTTGAATTAAAATCTGTCCAAGAAACATCGCAGAGGCAAGATCATACAATCCAGAGTCTGAACGAGGCCCTGAAGAGCAAGGAGAGTAAGGTAATAGCGTTGGGTGGTGCTCAGCAAAAGAAGAAAGTGTACTAGCCCTGTAGGCAGTGACTGAAAAGGAATGCTTAAGCCACTGCTATGCATCGGGGATCTCATTACATTATGTCTTGCGAAGCTCTTGCTTTCATGTGTTGCTGGCATTTGTCATAATCCATGCTGGAGGCTTGGGACAGGAGGGTTTGTGCTTGGTTTGCCAGTGACTGGGCTTCCTGTCCTCTGCCTCGTAGACAGAAGAGCTGTACCAAATCATTGAAGGGCAGAATGAGACAATGGCCAAGCTGCGGGACATGTTACACAGAAACCATCTGGGACAGTTGCAGGTATGTCCATGGAAGGCCTCAAATACATCAGGCTTCATTCTGTGGGGATCCTGATATTTACATCCCTCTTGTGAAGAGAATCTTTAGTTTTTCTGCTTCCCACTCTTGTTAGATGTCAGAGAGCCAGCTCTCGTCCCAGGAGCAGCAAATGTCACTGCTAGATCTTCAGAACACGCTTTTCTGCACCAAGCTGGAGGTGCAGAAACTGAAAAGAGCTCAGCGCCAGAAAGAGCATCAACTGGCTGAAGCCAGGAGAGCAACCCAGCTCTTGGAGACCACGGTGCATGAGGAAGAGCAGCAGAAAGAGGCAGCCTGGAAACACAACCAGGTACGACAAGCACTTAGCTTGGAAGTCTCCAGAATTACATGACTTAAGAAGCACTAATGTAGTCAGTACTCCCCTCTCATTCGTCATTTCTGCCTGCACCGGCCTGGACACGCTTGGCTAACCCCTGATCACATGTGGCAGGGAGAATTATCCAGCCTCCTTAGCTTTGTATCTGAGGATTTAGAATCAGCAAAGACATTTGATAGCGGGTATGTTGTCACTGATATGTCTTTGGTGGGTGCAAATGTCCCATCTCTTTTTGCGATGTTACGAAGTTAATGTTCACTGCTGCACAGGTTAGCTGGGACTAAAGCTCTGCCTGTGGCCAGAGCAAGGGGTGGATACCTGGGAAATGAAATAAATTCAAAGTTCATCACCATGGGAGTGTATTTTGAGTTGTAAAAGCTGTAGTATTGCAGAGCGTTTTTGGCTGCTCATGCAGCTCTTGGCTTCTTCAAATTTGCCTGCTGTTTGCAGGTCTGTTGAGACTGACTGCCAAGATAGGTGCTTTTCCCTTGCAGGAGCTGCGTGCTGTGGTACAACAGCTGCAGGCAGAGCTGCAGGACAAGGCTCAGCAGCTCCAGACTGCGGAGTTGGAGAAATGCCGTGAGCTGCAGACCCAGGAGCAGAGAATTCAGTGTTTGAGTCAGCATCTGGCTCGCAAGGAACAGCTTCTGCAGGTGAGATGCGGAAAGATTCAAATTGAGTGTAAGTAGCCAGGGCCTCTGCTCCTCCTTTTGTATTTGGCAATGTAAAAATTGGGCTGTAGCTTTTGTGTGTGCCCCTTGAAGAAGGGAAGGAAAGAGAGGCTTCTGGGCTCCCAAGGTGAGGAAGAAGGTGCAGGTATCTGAGTGCCTCAGCCCGCAGCAGTGCCCGGCAGGTGCCAGTCAACCAGCCCCAGGTGCTGGGACTCTGCCACCCTTTAATGTGGGGAGCATTCCACCCTTTTTCTCCTGTGCTGCTCTGTGGAGGGTTTCTGGACTGACAGTTGTGCTTTTGGGGTGTTCATATGACATCTAGGAATCCAGGGAACTTCTGCAATGCCAGCAAAGCTTGGACAAGAGCCCTGCAGCCATGAATGCCATGTTGGAGAAACTGCAGCAGCGAGTCAGCGACAGGGATGCTGCTTTGGAGGTGAGCACAGTCTGTTGGTGATGTCTCCCCGCTTTCTCTGCAGCTCAGCCTTTAAGCACCATCAGCGGTGCAGCCTCAGGCTGACCCAAGGGGTGCCCACATCTTCTGCATGCTCTTCATGGCTCGGCCTTCCAGAGGAGCCCTCTGAAAGGGAGAGCTGAGGTGCCCCACGAAGCGAGTGGTGGGCTGCAGAGCCCTACTACCCCATTCTGAGCCATCACCTCCTCTCACTCTAGCGAGCAGTAGATGAGAAGTTCTGTGCCCTGGAGAAGAAGGAGAAAGAGCTGCAACAGCTCCGTCTTTCAATAAGGGAGCGTGGAGGTGACCTGGAGAAGCTGCGCAATGTCCTGTCCAGCAACGAGGTCACCATTCATGTGAGTACCTGGGCGTGCGAAGTCCAGCCTGGTTGTGATGTGGTGCTAGACAAACCATTCCTGGGAATGCTGTGGTTGTTGCTGGAGAGAGCACCTGCAGGGTGTTGTCTTTCCTCTGGGCCTGCGTGCAGGGCAAGTTCCCGGGTCACTCGCGTTTCTAGGCTGGGTGTAGAGGTGAGTGCGTGATGTCTGGAGAGGATGGGGGTGAATCTGTGACTCCTCTGGTAGGAGAGACTGGTATTTCCAGTTCTGCTTAATTCAGTATATGGTTCCTGTCCCTGGTTGAGGTGCTTCTGTTGTGGTCCCCAGAGCCTGGAGAGCCTCCTGAAAGCCAAAACCCTGGAACTGGAGCAGGTGTCAGCAACCTGCCAAAACCTCCGCTGGCTGAAGGAAGAGATTGAGGCCAAATCCTGCAGCAGGCAGAAGGAGCAGGAGGGGATCATCCAGCAGCTGCAGACCTGCCTACATGACAGGAACAAGGAAGTGGAGGTAAGGCCTGAGCATGGCCTTCTGAGCCTTCAGCCAGTTTGTCTACAGAGAGAGGAATCCCAAACCAGAGTCTCCTGGCTGCCTGCCTCTGAGGAAGGCATTGGAACCTGTGCCCGTTGCTTTGGAAGCTGTCTGCTTTTGGCACCTGTAAATGCTTGCGCTTGCTGAGACACTGCTCTCTGGGCTACACCCAGGCTGAAGAACTGTTCATCCTTGAAGAGCTTGCAGTTTGATGGTAACAACATCTCTCTGTTTCTCCCTTCCTCCCCTTGTTCAGGAGCTTACAGCAACTCTGCTGTGCAAGCTGGGCCCTGGGCAGAGTGAGGTAGCGGAGGAGCTGTGCTTGCGTCTCCAGCACAAGGAGAAGATGCTTCAGGATCTCCTCAGTGACCGGAACCGTCAGACCATGGAGCATGATGCTGAAATTCGGGAGCTGCTGCAGGCCATGAGCACCAAGGAGCAGCAGAGCCGAGTAAGTTGTGTGCAGTGCCGCAGTGGGGAGTCTGGGGTGGATGCCTCTGCCTTGCATTAAGCAAAGGGAAACTGTTCTCTGGCTGCTCTTGGTGTAGCCTGGTGGAGCTGCTGAGTGTTGAAGAACCACGTGAGATGCCATTAGCTGTTCCTAGGTTGGTCTCAACCCATCACATGGGAGCAGTTACGAAGCAGCACCTCTTGTAGCAGTGTTCAGGTGTCAGGTCCCCGTCGTTAAGTGGACTGGGCAGGGTTTGTGTATGTCATGGGGAAAGAGCTGCAGATCTTCCTAGGTGTCCATGCTCCTGGGCTTAGGGCACCAGAGGGGCCGTGGGATGGTTGCTGCTTCATGTGGGTGGTACCAGACCAAAAAGGAAGACTCTGAGCTGTTTCTTAGACGTTGGTCAGACTAGTGCGTGGTCCTGGGAGTATGAATGGTACTTAAAGAGCCACAGTTCCTACTTTTGCACACTGGGTGCAGTTTAGTGTTAGCCAGGATTCTTTGCGTTGAGTTTCCTTTCATAAAAAGAGGGCTACAAGGCCAAGCACTGTCTCCCTCTCTTTGTCTGTCCTCTGTCTTTCTCCCCTCCTGAATGGGGTGCGAGAAACTGCGGAGCTTGTTCCTCTGTAGGCAGAGAGGCCGAGCCTTGCTACAGCTGTCTGGCAAGCAGAGATGGGAGGGCTACTGTGGGGTCACTGTGAGTGGCCAGGAGCAGTAGCTCCCAGGCTGCTTTGCAGATCACTTCCAGTATCAAGCGGCAGATAAATATTGAGATGATTTCCTGTAGTCTCCAAGGAAGGTGAGGGACAGGGATCCTACCCCTGATCACAGTCCTGCCTTTCCCTATTTTTCCTGCTCAATCAGGTGGCTGCTGAGAAGATGGCACACGCTTTGGCTGAAAGGAGCTGTGAGTTACAACTCCTACGCCAGCATGTGTTGGGAAAGGAGTCTGTCAGGACTCAGTCGGCGGGCGCCAGGCTGTTGAAGGATGACAAACAGCCCATGCAAGTAAGACTCGTGCACTGCGTTGCTCTGTCTGTGGCCTCGGGGCTCCAGAGAGAACTGATGGCAACAGGAGGAAATGGGAGAGAGGGGAGTACCACAGAGAATGAGAGAAATGAAAGTGGGATTAGGGAAGAGACTTCCTATAGGAGGAGAAGAAGAAACTGAGGAGCAGAAATGCTGCCTGGTTGTTCTGATCTTAATCCCACCAGCCTTTGTCACTCAGTGTCTCCTTTCGTTTTGATCAGGCAGTAAACGAGTCCTTGGGGCGCAACGAGAGTATGAGAGAAATCCAGCCTCTGACCTTCCAGCTTTGACCCAGTCCTTCCTTGGGCTGGGCTGCCTCGCTGTATTGTAATCCCCTCCCTGACACTGTCACATTCTGGAGGGGACAAGAGAGCTAATTTTAGGTCCCACTAATTCTTGGCAGAGCCTGCTGGCTGTTTGCTGTCTCTTCCACAATTGGAGTTGGTATTTTTAAAGCAGCTTTGCTAAAAACCCCTTTGAGGCTGAACACAACTCCAAGGCTACATGTGCCGTGCTCCTGCTTGAGCAGCTGTTAATGGTTTATTGGTGAGCTGACATGGTGAACGTTTTTAAGCAGCTGTAAACAGGTTGCTCATTTCTATTCCCAGGATCAAAGTGAGCTCTAGAGACTTCCAGGGTTGCGTATATGGGCCAAGCTCGGTGTTTTCCTTCATGTGTGGTCCCTCTGGGCCACATCCTTCGATGAAGATGTAGGTCTCTGTAGAGTCTCAGCTGAAAGACAGGTTTGCTGTAGTTGAGTGAAACCTGTTTAATCTTTATTATAAAGACGCTTATTGCTAGCGCCCTGCTAGTGCCAAATAAAACAAGGCCAGAGCCCTGTCGCCCACACACTCAGCTTCTAGGTTGGGTGCAATTCATTTGTCCCCACTACCTGGCTAGATCCCCTTCACTGGTTTCTCATGTCAGAGGCATCAATGAAGCAGCCAGCAGCTTTGCTGCAGTCCTGGAGCTCTGGGGAAGCTGTGAGCACTAGGTTCCTCATAAAGATGCAAACCTGGAGGCTTTTGTGTTTTCAGGAAATACTGCAAAGAGCCTGTGGAGCTACGGCCATTGCCGGCCCCGTGCAGGGGGACAGCAGCTGCAGGACAGAGGGAGGTGAGTGCGGTGACAGCTTCTTTCAAGGTCCCCAAACATGACCAGGGTTTTTTTTCTTGTGGGAAAAACATGTCTACATGAAATAAAGAGTAGAAGCTTTGGGCAAGAGTGAGTGTTTTGAAATAAAGCTGTGCCTCCCGTTTGGGTGATGGCTCAGGGATGGGAATAAGGGAAAGAGAAAGGCTGGTGTTGGCTTTCACTGGAGAGCTGATGCTGGCCAGTGAAGGGGACTTTATGGTTCAGGCTGAGTTGAGACAAATGCAACTGGTTTGGGTTTTGCCTTGGGGCCGGGCCACATGAACTTTTCCAGGGATGGGACAGCAGGCCTGGGATGTTGCTGTTGCTTTGAGCTGCTGTTTAAGGATTAAGCAGGGAAGAAGAGTGGTCCCTAAGAGGCAGTGTGATGGGGAGTGCAAGCATTGTGGACCTATCTTGCCAAAGAGGGCCTCTGTCTGGTCCTGGGGTCGGAGCTGGCACGCAGTAACCAAGGTGTTTTTGCAGTTACGACGTCAGCAGCAGAACTGGAGAAGGATCTTGTTAATGCCAAAGAGGAGCTGGAGCTAATGGCGAAGAAGGAAAGGGAAAGCAGGGTAAGCTTGTGATGGAGGCTGTGCTGGTCTCCCTTGCTTACAGGAGACCACTGGGCTGCCCCTCACTGGAAGCTTTGGACCCCCCCTATCACGAGGGTACTCCCAGTGAGAGAAATGGAGCAGCAGCTTGCAGTGGGGTTTTGGCTTTCTGAAGCCTTTCATGGACTTCTCTTCCCTCCTTAGCGGGAGCTCGCTGCTCTCCAGTCTGTCATGGCCACGCAGGAGGAAGAGCTGCAGGTGCAGGCCTCAGATATCGAGTCCTTGACCAGGACCATCCAGATCAAAGAGGACCTCATCAAGGTGAGATAACACGCTGTGCTGGAACTTTCCGTCTGGGAAGACTGCAGAGGAGTCTCTTCTTTCCCCACATCCTCAGAGTAATGTGTCTGGCTGTCCATGGATGGTACAACTGCTGGTTTGCCTACAGCCCCCCGTGTTACTTTGGCCAGAAGGCAAAGGCCCCAACCCCCCCAGAGAGTCATTATTTGGCTTTTTTCTCCATGCGTACCAAACACCCTCCTTCAAGTCCTTCAAACAGAGTGCATTGTATCCCTTCTTGGTTCTTGCTCCAGGCTGTTGTTTGTGCCTAATACACTCTGGGTGCTTTGACGCTTCTTTCCTAGGAGACCTGGGTCTTTCTTAATGCTGGAAACTTTTGGCACTTGTGCCCCGGGGAGGATTACGAAGGTCCAGCTGTCCTTGTTACTGATCCCTTCTCCACTGAGCCCTCCTGCTCTTGTTTTTCAGGATCTGCAGATGCAGCTGGTGGATCCCGAAGAAATTCCAGCCGTGGAAAGGCTAACACAAGAAGTTCTGATTCTTCGGGAGAAAGTGGCCATAGCGGAGTCACGAGGACAAGAGGCTACTGGAAACAGAAGGCAGCAGGTAGTGTGCTGTGTGGGGCAAGTTTGGATGTGTTTGTGTTTCTGCTGGTGCTCGGTTTTGTTTTCAGCCTTTGGATGTGCTGGGTTGCGCTTGTTCTTGGAAGCTGGCTGTGTATGATGGGGGTAATGCAGATGAGGGGATGGGTTCCCTTTAGCACTTGCCTCCAAGGGCAGTCTCCTGGGGAGTCCAGGGGTGACACTGATCAACTTAACCGCTTGGACACAAGCAAGAGAGGAAGGGCAAGCCCCTGTTTCTCTGAGGTAGCCAGATACCACCTTTGATTTCTGTCTCTTAAGTGTTGTATCTTGTCTGTTCTCTCCAACCAGTTGTTACTGATGCTGGAAGGGCTGGTGGCTGAAAGGAATCGGTTAAATGAGGCTCTCCAGGCAGAGAGGCAGCTCTACGGCAGCCTGGTAAAGTTTCACACGCACCCAGACAGGTAAGCGAGGCTGCCTTGGCTCCGTGCTGCCCTGCTCCGCTGCGGGGGCAAGCTGGGGGGGACCACCTAAAGCAGAGATCCTTTTGCAAGTCTGAGATAGCCCTCAGTGGGAAAGAGGAAGTCTGGACAAAGAATCAGACAAATACAGCTTTTGGAGTCCAAGTTTTAGGCTTGAAGAGGCTGCAGTGGCCAGCTTCAAATGCCATAAACTCTCCCCATTGCCACCTCTTGTTCAGGCCCTGGGATTTCCATCTCTGTTCCCTGGCTTTTCCCTTGCCAGCTCCGTTTCCCACCCATACTTGGCCACCTTTCAGAGGCTGCTGTCAAATTCCCAACCAACTGTTGGGTTGATAAAGATCTATCTAGGTGCTTATCCAGGCGGTTGTCCCGCGGCGCAGCGTGGCCTGCATTCTCTGTCCTCCACACTAATCTCCTGCCCTTCATGGGGCTGCAGCCTCTAGGATATTTGAGCTACCTGATAGCACATAAATGGAGTGCTTGGGTAAGTACTGAGGAACAGCTGTTACTAGGAGTCCCCTGCCACGGGCTGGAACCTTTTTTGGGGATGGCTGTGCTCTGGGGAGGTTTAGAGGTGAGGCAAAAGGTGGCCAAGCTGCCCGGGGAGCGTGCTGGGCCTGTGCCTGGAGGAAGTGACGGTCCTGGATGGAGGGGCCATAGTATGCGCTTCCTGCGGCCTGTCTAACCCTCTTCCCTTCTGCGCGACGTGTCCGCTTAGTGCTGCGAGAGACCGCACTCTGCAGGTGGAGCTGGAGGGGGTCCACGAGCTCCGGGGACAGCTGGAAGAAGCTCTTGGAAGAAGCTTGGAGCGTTTGAGCAGGCTGGAGACGCAGGGCGCCATAGGAGGTGGGGAACAGGAGCGTGTGAGAGTCCTACCCCAGCATGCCTTCTGAGCACTGGCGCTCGCCCGCCTGCCACGGAAATGGTTCACTAACCGAGCCAGCCTGTCTCACTGACTCTGGGAGGGTTGCTTTGGGACCTAGTAATGGTACGATAGGACTGGTGCAGGGCTTGTTTTGTTTTGTTTTTGAGCTGCTTCGGAACCGGCGATCAGTGCAATCCACCTGTGTCTCGTGTATGTTCCTGTCTCACCCACCCTGGTGGCTACTGATGTATTTGCACATTCAAATCATTCCATTTTAGTTGATTTTTCCCCTCCCATCTCCCTTCTCCTCCCATCCCCATGGGCCAAATAAAGATTCCCTTTCACTGAAGGAAACAGCAGATGTCCTCTATCATCTCCCAAGTGCATGAGTGTGAGTTTTCTGTATTCCCTCACCATTTTTATATTTATTTTTTTTTTTTACCCAGTGACATCCCCTGCTTGGGTTGATGGTGGCTGGCCCAAAAGGAGAAGGTGTATATGGAAAAGTGGGTTCCAGAGCCAGAGAATTTGAGAAGGGCTGCAAAACCTGTTGGCACTTGCCTGGGGCTCTTACACAAGTCTGAGTGTAGAACCGCAATTAATTTCATGCTTAAACCAAATCCTACTCCAGTATTGATGCTTTTACTGACTCTTTTTCCCTCCCCAAATTTTAAGTTGTCTTGCGAGTGCCTTCAGGGGAGAGCTTCCTGCTCTTTTTAACAGATGATTTGGGGTGACCGAGACCTGTCCCTACTCCCAGGGTCTGGGCTGGGTCTGTTCTGTCACTTGTATGTGCACATCTCGCACTCGGGCTCCACGTACGTGATGGGCATGGCCCTACTTCTGCTTTGCTACAGCCCGTCCCGCCTGGCACCGCTGCGTACCTTTTCTAGGGCATCTCTCACCTCCTCGGGGAGTGCTGGGGCTGGCCTGAGAGCTGAAGAGCAATAGCGACAGCTCTCTGATGACCAGCGCTTCCCCTGCGCAGCGGCCTGTGCCTCAGCTGCCTCATAGTCACTTCCCAAGGTGGCCGGAGCCAACTTTGTACCTGTGAGCATCTGAAACTGGAGCGGGTGGAGCAGAAGAGCTCTATCCCGCTGGGATGTGCCACCCAGACCGGTGACTGCTCTGCTGCACCTCTCCTTGTGACGGCATCACGCGGCACCACCTGTCCCATGCCTTGCACCCGCGCTGAGGTCTTCTCTTCCCTGCCTGGGGCAGGGGTAGGAGGCAGCGCAGCTCTCCCTGCTCCTCCGGCTCCGTGCCTGGCTGCGTGCCGAGTTCAGCAGTTCTCCTGCGGCCTGCAGGGACACAGCTGGTGGCTGCTGGGCAGCGCTGGCACTTGGTTAGCTTTTCCTTTCTTGTGTTTAAACTCATTCCCTCCTTCTCGCCTCTCTCTGTAGCGCCATCTTCTCTTTCTCCTTCTGCTTCTCACTGTGTAGGAGCCTTCGTGTCCGTGTCCTTCTCTTTCCACCTTCCCTCCTCCATCCTGGCTCTGATGCCTGTCTGGCTCCCTGGTCCCTCGGGTACCGCGGAGCCCAGGACCCAGCACAGGCTCCTTGGGAATGAGGGAAGCCTTGGCTGGTGTTCCGGCAGCTCCCATCCCTTCTTGTGCACGTGTCTTGCTGTGGATCTGTCCCTGGCCTCTGTTAGCATCACAGCTGTAGAGTGCCCTGTCGGGAAGCGTTATCCTAACCTGAGGGGCCCCAACTTTTCCCCTCTGCTCTTTGGGTCTTCTTTTCATCCCTGATAGCCCTGGCTGTGCCCTCCTCTGCCCTGCAGGACCATCCCGAGCATCCCATGCCCAAGAGCACCCTCTGTCGAACTGTGCACTGCTTTTTGCTGTCTCTTTGTGGAGGTCTCTCCTTCCTCTCTCTTATTTCCCCGGGGACCCTTTGCTTTTCTTCCCTTATTACCAGCAGCGTGAAGCCTTCCAGGGCAGCCAAGGCATGGGGTGTCCCTGTGCCAGTTTTCAAGCCCTGCGACTAATTTGCTTTGCCTTCAGGCTAGGTGTGAGAGGCAGAGGCGCCTGTGAGGAATGGCGCCGGGGTTGCACCTTGTCTCCTTTGCTGGTAACACACGGAGCGCCCCGCAGCCCCCGTCGCTTCGCGTTTGCACCCTGGGGTGCTCCTGTGGTGAGGGAGGGTTCAAGCACTCGGAGAACAGCAGCTTGGGTAGAGTCTGCCCTATATGCGCCGCCTTCTCCCCCAGCATCAGCTTCCTCTTCTGGGGGTTTTTTTTTGGTGGCTTTGTTTTGTTTTGCTTTTCCTTAAGATTCACACTCCCTTTTTTCTATCCCGCTCCTGGAACGCTGGAAGCTGCGTGGAGCCGTGGGCGATGGCAAGAAGCGGGGTGCGGTGTCCTGGCAGGAGAAGTGGTTTTCCCCTGTCCCCGGAGCAGCCGTGCTGGCTGTGAGCCACCCTGCCCCGGCCTCTCAGCCGTGGCCACCCAGCCTGAGACCCACGTGCCCGTGGCCCCCAATTTCCCGGCCCCCCTTCCCCAGCAAAGCCTGCACCTGAGGGTCTGCATCCCCTCACCCTTGGGGACCCTGCCAGCGTTGAGCCGTAGCCCTGGAGGGTTTGTCACGGGGCAGGCTGTGTCCCCAGGGGGGGACAGGGCTGTGCTTTGGCGATGCTGAGTGCCACCCGCGGGAGCTGCTGCCCCTTCCAGCTGCCTCTGGGCTTTCCTTGGTCCCAGAACAGCGCTTTTCTGCCATGGCTGCCCCTGCTCCCCGGCGTACGGTTGCTTTGGTGAACAGGGCGGTGAGGTGTCCCTGTTTTTTTTTGCGGTTTTGGGACGAGCGGGTCTCCTCAGCGTGCCACCAGCGTGCTGTGCAACGCCTGCCCTGCTGCGAGGCGTGCTCCGGGCTGCGCCTCCACTCTCCCTCCCAGGAGCAAATGCCTTCCCTGCTGGCTTCTCCTCCACCCGCGATGTTTGCCCTCTCTCCTGCCGGGATTTCTTTGCGTTCCCTTCCTCCGCGTTCAGCCTTGCCTGGGAGCTCCAGACCTGAGGGTGATGGGTTTGGCCGCAGGCAAAGCAGCTGCATCTCCTGTGGGGCACAGACATCTGCAAAAACTGGCCCTGCACAGCCCCGGGGGGAGTGTCATGAGCCCTGACCGAGCTCCCCTCTCCCTGGGGAGAAGAGGGATTGGGGATACACCCACGTCCCAAGCCTAAGCAGGGCCCTGGGGCTGGGTGGGAGGAGAGCTGCCCAGACAAGGGGCGCAAACCCTTGCCCGGGACTCTGCACCGCGAGGCCAGGAGCAGAGCTGTGCGCAAGCGGAAAAGCGTGCCCCTGGCTCAGCGCTGGGGGGCAGGGGGGCTGCCAGCCCCCCACGCACTGCAGGGTGGGACGCAAGCGTCCCTCTAGCTCCGCTGACGCTCGGCGAGGCCAGCGCCGGGCTGGCCAAGGGCGTGAGGACAGGGCTCGGGCGATGCGGGCAGGGTGGCTGGCGGTGCCCTCCCGGATTTGGCCCTGCGTGGGCAGGCGATGGTGTGGGGCACAGTCCCACGGCCCTGCCCGGCCGGGACAACCCCAGCGGGGCTGCCTGACCCAGCAGGGATGCACGGGGGCAGCAAGCAGTGGGTGGTGTGAGGGCAGCGGTGGGGACGGGGCAGGTGCCGTCCTGGGGGCTGCAGAGCCACAGGGTGCTGGGTTGGAGCTCCGGCATGCGGAGAGGGGGTGGCAGGGCATGGGGAGAGTGGGGAGACCTCAGTCCTGCTGGGAGTGCCCCAGCACCAGGTATGTATGAGAGCGGGGCTGCCCAGAGTGGCCCCGGGCATCGCCAGGGAGGAGGGGACAGAGGTGGTGCCACCTTTGCCACTGCTTTGAGTGCCTTGTGCTGTGCTGTCCCCTCCCCTAGGTCAGGCCACGGAGCCCGATGGTGCCAGCACCAACTGCACCCACGGCATCAAGGAGGAGGCAGCCCATGGCGCGGCAGCCCAGCAGGTGAGTCAGGGCAGCAGAGCGCCGGGGACAGGCACGGCGGATTTGGGACACGCTGTGTCCTAGCTCCTTTGGAAACGTCCCCGTCACCCTGTCTTTGTCCCTCTAGAGCAGCCCCCGCGCCCCTAAGGAAAGCAGGGGCACTGAAAGGACGCTGATGGGGGGCACAGCACCTACTGTGACAGAGCGGGAGCTGCGGGCAGAAGAAGAGCTGCGGGACCTGAAGGCGCAGCTGGAGGAAGCTGGCTTCTCCTCTGTCTCCCACATCAGGCAAGAGCCCCGGGATGTGGGAGCTGGGGGGTGGCAGCAGCTCGAGGTGGCGTCCCGTGTCCCGGCCACTGCCTGCCCTTCATAGCATCGTGTGCCCCTAGGAAGGCGATGCTGAGCCTGTGTCTGGAGAACGCGGAGCTGAAGGAGCGGATAGGCGAAGCCACGTCGCTGCTGGAGAGTGGGGAGCAGGAGGAGGCTGGGCTGGGCACCCCCCCGGCCCCCGAACCCCGCAGGCTGCAGAGGAAGAGCCGCGGGACCCTTGGGGACCGCCCGGCTGGTGGCAGCGGGGACGGCCAGGGGGTGCCGGCAGAGAGAGGAGCTGTGCCCACCAAACGCCCGGCGCTGGAGGCACGATCCCAGGACGACGTGCCGAAAAGACCCTGCCCTGGCACCTCAGGTGGAGGGGACGGGAGCCACGTAAGTGTCCCCGGCACAGGGGACGGGGATGGTGACGGTGACGGAGGTGGGGAGCTGACAGCCCGTGTCCCCTCTGGCAGGTGGAGGGCACGGTCCCCAGTGGGGGCTGGCCGGGGCTGGGCGCAGAGCTGCGTTCCCAGGTGGCGCAGGGCCGGAGGCAGTGCCAGGAGCTGCAGGATAAACTCGCCGTCTCGGAAGCCACGGTGCGGGCGCAAGCGGAGCAACTGGAGAAGTACCACGTCCTGCTCCGTGAGTTAAACCCCCGGGTGGGATGGA
>VXBO01012252.1:200970-215742 GCA_013400135.1 Rhinoptilus africanus | reverse complement strand
GGGGGGGTCGGGGGGGTGTTGTGCCGAGCCTAGCATGCCCCGTGCATGGTGCTGTACGTGGGGCAGGGGTGGTGGATCCTGCCCGGAGGAGGACGCTGAGCTGACGGGGCTGCCTGGCAGGGGAACCCCACGCCCAGCAGCTCAGCAAGCAAGTGCAGGTGGACTTCCAGGACCTGGGCTATGAGACGTGTGGGCGAAGCGAGACTGAGGTGGACCGGGACGAGACCACCAGCCCCGGTAAGGACAGCCAGAGGCTTCAGGAATCCCTGCGCCTTGCCCACCCGGCATGGAAAAACGCCACTGTGCCCTGTTCCCTCTGCAGAGTGCGAGGAGCCGGATGTATTCAGCGAGCCCAGCCTGGGCGAGGAGCTGGGGTCCCCGTGCCGGCCAGGGATGCCCAGGGTGGGCAAGGCTGCCCGGAAAGCCGCGGCACAGGCAGATGTGGGGGCCCTGCACCAGCACATCCAGGATCTCAAGGGGCAGCTTCTCAACGCCAACAAGGTGATCCAGAGCCTGCAGCGCCGTGCCCGCTCCATCTCCGTCACCAGCGGCTACACCTCGGGCGCCGAGCGGCCCCCGGCGGGTCCCATGGCCCTGGCCTCCCCGTCCCTCAGCCTCACCGACGAGGACGAGGGCTGGCAGTCGGACGGCCGCGGCAGCCTCTGCCCCCCGGCCCTGCGGGCACACCGTGACCTGCAGGAGCTGGTGCACCGCGTCGCCCTCCTCGAGGCACAGCTGCCCGCGGCCAAGCCCGGAGGCGTTTCACCCAAGGAGCTGCAATCCGCCACTTGGCCGGGGTACGGCCGTGGGGATGGGGACAGGGGGCTATGGGGGGGGGCGGTTTCCAAGGGTTGCCCAAAGGCGGTGGCTTCTTGTTGCGTGCGTTCCCTGCAGCGGGGGGTGTTTGTATGGTGGGACAGAGGCCCAGCGGTGGGTGGTGCAGAGACTCCCCCCATGGCACCCTGACCCTGCCATCCCCTCTTTGGGGTGGGGGGGTCTGGCAGCCCCGTGGACCCCTAACTTGCTGACCTCTCCTAGGAAGTACGACTCGCTGATCCAAGCGCAGGCTCGGGAGCTCTCCCACCTGCGTCAGACGCTGCGGGAGGGCCGTGGGGTGAGCCGCAGCCTGGCCCAGCACCTGCGGGATGCCCTGCGGTCCTTCGAGGACCTCCTCCGAGGCACTGACATCGACTACTACCTGGGCCAGGGCTTCCGGGAGCAGCTGGCCCAGGGCAGGCAGCTGGCCGAGAGGCTCAGCGACAAGCTGGGCACCAGTAAGTTCCTCTGGGAGGGAGGATGGGCACTGGGGCTGGGCACCGTGGGGTACAGCGGGGTGGGAAGGGATGCTTTGATGGGTTCTGTGAAGAGCTGGGGACATTCGTATACCTCGTGCCACGTGGGCTACCCGCTTGGAGTTGGGTTGTCGCGCTGTGGCTCTGTTTGGGGACAGGCAGCCTGGGCTACGGAGGCACCGACTGGCTCTTCTCTGGCTTGGTTTTTCAGGAGATCGACAAGATGGGGAGAATAAAACCAGCCACGAACTCCTGGCACTGAGGTACCGGTTCCCGGGGAGGGCTTGGGGGACCTGCTCTGCGTGGGCAGCCCAGGGGCTACCGTTGCTCTTGGGGTGAGGGTCTTGTGTGGTTGCCATGCTCTTGAGCGGTTGCCTCTCCTCTGGGGATGTATCTGAAGGGGGCCGACAAGAAAGCTGGGGAGGGACTTTTTAGGATGTCGGGTAATGGTAGGACTTGAGGGAATGGATTAAAACTAGAGAATGGATGTTGGGAAGTTCTTCCCCATGAGGGTGGTGAGACACTGGAACAGGTTGCCCAGAGAGGGGGTGGAAGCCCCATCCCTGGAAGTTTCTAAGGCCAGGCTGGACGGGGCTCTGAGCAACCTGATCTAGTGGGAGGTGTCCCTGCAAGGTTGGAACGAGATGGTCTTTAAGTTCCCTTCCAACCCTGACAATTCCATAATGGAGAGCCCCAGGCTTGGGCTGGGCACCCTGTGTCTCCAGGCAGCCTTGCAGTGTGGGTGGGATGTGGGACGCGGGGTGTCACGCTGGAGCATGCACAGCACAGTGGGGAAGGGCCGTGGGGTGGGGGGGTCACCCTGCCCTGACGGCTCCGGTGATGGGCCACCTCCGCAGGCTCAGCCGGGAGCTCCAGGAGAAGGAGAAGGTGATCGAGAGCCTGGAGGCCAAGCTGCAGGAGCGCTGCGAGTCCCCAGGCAGCAGCCGCCCGCCCTCCGAGTCGTCCCGCTCTGCCACCAGTACCTCCTTCGTCTCCGAGGGGCTGGAGCCCTGCTCCGACGGGGACGCGGCCAGCGAGTGCAGCCAGTGCCAGGAGGAGCCTGCCCGACTCACAGGTGCCTGGGGGCCACCACGGTGGGACGGGGACATGCAGCCCCCCTGGATCCTGGGGGTCCCTGCAGCCCCCCTGGATCCTGGGGGTCCCTGCAGCAGTAGGTGCCCCTCAGGCAGGGGCTGCCCGTGTGGCACCGTGCGGCGGTGCCAGCTGGGGGTGTGCGCACAGGGCACATGGGGGGGGTCTCGGGGAGCCCTGCCATGGTTCCACAGCCCTGAAAGCCGGGACCTGACCAGCGTCACATGGGGTGTCCCAGCCTGCAGCACCTACGGACACGGGGACGCGGCTGATGGGGACGTGCCGGGGTCCCCAGTGTCCCCAGGGAGAGGGGCCCCTGCCAGGCTGAGCCGGAGCTGCACTAGCATCTCTGTCTCTCTCCTGTCTCCAGGCCTTCACTTCGACTCCTTGTCCAAAGCTGTTACTGCCCCCCTGCCTGCCTTGGCCCCCGGGCTGCCCCCCTTCTTACCTGCTGGCCCCCCTCCTCCCGCAGCCCCCTCGCTCCTGGGCTGCTGCGGGACCCGCGTCTGCTCCCTGGCCGAGGCACAGCAGGAACTGCAGGTGCTCCGGAGGCAGCTGGGAGAAAGTGAGCATCTTTCTCGGGCATGGAGTCCATCCTGCCTCCCCTGCGTGCCGTGCCGTGCCGTGCCGCATGGCCCCCCCACCCTCTCTGACCTACCTATCCTGCCCTGGCCCTTCTCCTGCTTCCTGGGGCCACTGCTTCGAGGTTGGGTCCCATCAGTCTGGCCGGGGGACAATGGGGACACGTGGCTCTTGTGGTGGGTGGGATGCACCCCAGGACTAGCCCTTGGAGTGGGCATTGGCATATCCTCCTGGGCCTCTGGGAAAGGGCTGGTTTGGTCAGTTGTTGTGTAGGAGTGGGGCTGAGACCCTCCAACTCATCTCACATAATCAGCAAGCCCTGGGTGAGCCCAGAACGGGTTTGCCTGGGGCAGGAGGTCAACGATGGGGTACCACCGTGGGGCAACGTTGGGTTGTACTCCTGGGCAGAGCAAGAAGGAGGCAAAAAGCCCGTGGCAGGAGTGCGTTACACCTGTTCTTCCTCCCTGCTCGTTGCCCTCCTCCTCCTCACCTCTTTGCCCTCTGCGTGCAGGTGTGAGGCTGCCCGTGGCACCAGCAAAGCCCTCAGCCCCACTGGGCCCCTTCGGCGAGGGCGGCAAAGCCCCGCCGTCGCTCTGCGGGCATGGGGCCCTGCAGAACCTGGCTGAGATCCCCGGGGCCACCGCGACCCGCACCCTTTGGGACGTACCCCCTCCCAGCCGGCCGCTTTACGGGGCCCTGCCATCGGGGTACCCCTCCAGCCAGAAGCTGACAGGTAAGGTCTGTGTTGGAGACCACGAGGGCGATCCTGGCTCGGTGTGGGGGAACAGGGAGGAGAGCCAGCTCCGGAATGGTTCTGGGACAGGGCTCTGGTACGGGGCAGGGTAGTGGGGACAGCAGGAGGCAGGTCGCGCATCCATCCCTGGCCTGAGCCGTCTCCTCGGCTGTGGCAGGGGCAGACCTGCTGGAGGAACACTTGGTGGAGATCCGCAGCCTGCGCCAGCGCCTCGAGGAATCCATCTGCACCAACGACCGGCTCCGGGAGCAGCTGGAACGCCGCCTGGCCTCCACGGGCAAGCCCAGCGGTACGGTGCTGCACTGGGGCCAGGGCTGCCGGGGGGGGCGGGATGTGTGGGGCGTCCAAGCTTTGCACACCCCCTTGCACGAGGCAGTGCTCGCCCTGTGCACGGCGGGGTGTCGGGGGGGGAGAGACGCAGCGCCGGTCCCCCTTTGCAGGGCTGCCCAGCGAGGTCTATGCCCAGACTTCAGCGCCGGGGCTGCAGCTGAGCGGGGAGAACCAGGCTCTGCGGGAGGACAACCGGACCCTGCGCCTCCAGCGTGACCACCTCTCCCAAGGTCAGGGCCACCAGCGTCCCCCGTGTGAGTCCCAGGGGGCACTGGCTGAGCGGGGTGGTGGTGACACCTCTGTGCTCTCTGTCCCCAGAGCTGGCGCGGGTGCAGGAGGCGCTCCTGGCTGCCTGCTCCCGGGCACGCGAGGCTGAAGCGGAGCTGGGCCAGCGGCGCGGGGAGCAGAGGCGGCTGGCAGAGGAGCTCGCCGAACGCCAAGAGAGTGTCCGGCAGCTCCGGGACGAGCGGCGCTCTCTGCAGGAGGACAACAACAGGTAAGGTTTGGGGGGCATTGTGGCTTCGGGGCCAGCAGGGCTGGGTGCCGTGGCTGGCGCCGGACCCCGGTGTCGCCCCTCCGCAGGCTGCAGCACACGGTGACGCTTCTGCAGCAGCAGTGTGAGGAGCACCGCCTGCTCCTGCAGGCCCTGCGCGCGGAGCTGCACGGCTACGAGAGCCTTCCTCGCCCCCCTGCCGAGGCCCGTGCAGGTAGGGGACCCGCGCCCAGCGCCCCCCGGCTCCTCGTCTCGCTGTGCCTGGCCCCTCCGCAACCCTTGGGGTGGTCCCAGCGTGGAACGTGGTGGCCCTGCTGGCAGGCAGAGGGGGCGGGGGGCAGGACCCCAGGCACAGAGCCCCAGCAGGGGCTCAGGCGCTTCTTGTTCCAGGCTGCTTCCCATCTCCTCCGGTGCGGGATGTTGGCGCGAGTTCAGCAGCTCCCCTCTTCTCCCCGCTGCCCTCTGACACGTCGGTGGCCCGGCAGGTGGACGGTGGGTACCGGAGCTTGCCCCACACGCATACCTCAGGGGCTGCCGAGACCTGACAAACTCGTGGCAGCACCCCCGCTGAGCAAGGCTGGAGAGCCCAGGGCAGGGCCAAGGCCCCGGGATGGGACAGGGAGGACCACAGCGGGAGCAGGGACTGGTCCTCACCTGGCCCTGCTTGTTCCACAGAGCCCCGTGGGGCAGACCCACTGGCGAGGAAGAGCGAGGGACCGACGGGGGCTCATGTTGTCGGCCACCTGGACACCTTCCGGGCGCTGGAGCAGCACATCCTGGAGGGGAAGACGCTGGCCCGCGAGCTGATGTGTCTCACCCGCCCCGCACTCGGGCTGCCCAACTGCGCGCTCCCGGGAAAGGAGGTAAAGCGTGGGCAGGACGGGGCGGGAAGCGGCCGGGGGCCAAACTCTCTGTGGACCGCAAAAAACGTGGCTCCTGAGCCCAGTCTCAGCCCCGAGGCTCGCAGGGCTGGCAAGCAGCAGGTAGCCTCCAGCCGGGGGGCTGTTGCCGGCACTGCCCGGCCGCGTTGGGCTGTGCAGGCCGGGTCCCCGGGCGCCCCGGGGTGCAGGTGCCCCGGCAGCACCCGCTCTCGCAGCCTTCTCTCGCAGGCGCTGGGGTGGCCGGGCGCGGGGCACCTCTGGGGCAGCGCCAGCACCCTGCACCGTGTCCTGGAGGAGTGCGCGTCCCAACGTGGCTCCTTCTGGAGCGCCGTGCTGCCCGGCAGCCCTGCCCAGCACCAGGGCGAGGTAGGCAGGGGGCTGAGGGTGGGGGGCCGGCGGGGCTGGATACCCGGCTCGTCCCGCTCACGGTGCTCGGCTGGTCCCAGGAGCAGGCGCTACGGGGCGAGATCGCGGCGCTGCGGGCCCAGCTCTCCCAGAGGGAGGACGCCCTGCAGAGCACGGCCGAGCGGCTGCGCAGCACGGCCCAGCTCAAGGACAGCATGGAGCAGTTCATTGTGAGCCAGCGTACGTGGCCCCGGTGGCATCCCGCGGGGTTTGGGGGGGGGTTGGCACGGCCAAGCTGGCCTGGCCCCTGTGTGCTGGGGGTGGCTCCAGAGCACAGGGCCCTCACTGACCCCATCTCTGTCTCTGGCAGTGACCAGGACCCACACCGTGCTGCGCAAGGCCAGGACGAACCTGGAGGTGAGTTTGCCCTGGCAGCCAGCACGGAGCAGGGCTGGGGGTCCCTGCCCCGGTGAGCCCCGATGCCCTGGGGATGGGCACAGATGGCAGACACCCCCTGCTCTGCCGGCAGCGTGGTGGCTGGTAGGGGCGAGGGGGTGCTGAGGGGCCAGTTGGGTACAGCGTGCGTGTAGGAGGACAGAGGGACCCATTTCCCTTGCTGTCCCCAGCCTTTGTGTCCTTGTCCCCAGGGCACAGCAGGCCTCCCCTGGCAGCGCCCCCCCTCAGTGCCACACGTCTTCTCTCCCCAGGTGAAGGCCCAGCAGGCCCTGCCCATCGCGTGAGCCCTGGCCCTGGCACAGCCTGCTGGCTCCGGAGGGGCTGGAGCAGCCCCTGTCCCCCTGACTCCAAGGGCTGGGGTGGGGGGGGGCAGAGATGCGGAGTGCCCGGTGCTGCCGTGGTGGGCGCGTGCCCCCCTGCCCGCCTTCGCTTGGCATCGCAGCGGCAGCTGCCGGCTTGGGGTTTGCCTGTCCCGTGCTTCGGTGCTCACCCCCTCCGCCCGCGGCGCTGAGAGAGGGGCGTCACGGCCCCCCCTGCGCTGAGCACCTTTCACCCTGGGACTCGGTCCCATCTGTGCCCCTGCTGCGTCCCCCTCCCTGCTCGTGGGTGTACGTATCTGTATATAGATAGTGGTAGCGGAGCTGCGGTTTTGGGGGCTTCCCCGGCATGTCGGGGCCCCAGCGCAGGAGGAAGATGTAAGAAATGCCACATTTCTGTCCAGTGCCCGCGGAGCCCCCAATAAAGGTTTCCTTTGGGTTGTGGTGTTTCTGGCATGCCCGTCTCTGCAGCCGCGCTCCCCCTTCCCCAGGCCACCCGCAGCGCAGGGTACCGGTACCACAGGCACCGTCCGGCCCCCCCAGTCCCACCCCAGCACCCCAAGGGCAGCTTTGTGCCCCACTGAGCACCCCTTTCCCTCCCCTCGCTGCCAAGACCAGGCCAGCAGCACCGAGAACAATAAATACTGTAATAAATAAGAGAAAACCCTGTCGCATGGCACTGCTCCGGCAGCAGGTAGTGGAGCCGGGGGTACCTTGCCCGGCTCCGCTCTCCCCAGGCCCCCTCCAGCGTGGGCGTGCGCGGGTGCCCCTCTGGCTGGGACGGTCAGCCCTGCCCCACAGAAACATGCTGGGGTCGGAGCAGGAGTTCGGTCCTTGCTGTATCCTCCCTCCCGCTGGCTCCGCGCTGAAGCTGGCAGAGGGCTGGAGCCGCAGCCGGAGCCTTCCTTGAAGCTTGGGAGCAGTCCCACGCTCAGGGCTGCGGGACAGGGGGCGGGCTGGCGTGTCCTGAAGCTCCTAGGGATAAGGGTGGCTTTGGAGGCTCATCGGCAGGACAGCACAACAAACCTTTCGGCAGGTAGGTGTCGTTCCTGGAGGCGTGGGCTGGGGACAGTGCCAGGAGCGCCGCGGGGCCCGTGCAGGCTGGAGAAGACGGGTAGGGTGAAGCCCCTTCCGTGTCGGGCGCGAGGAAAGGCTATTCTGGTGAGCAGCAAACACAGTGGCCTCAAAGACTCACAGAAGCCAAGGGGCGGCCAAGGTGGGCGGAAAACCAAGGGTTAAATCAAACCACACCAGCAGGATGGGACAGTGTCACAGGCCCCCGTGGCCCCGAGACGATGGCAGAGGCCTGTGTCCCTGCCAGGTTCGAGGCTGGAGCCAGCGGCCAGTTCCCACGCAGTCCCCGTGGCCCAGCGTGTGCAGACAAAGCGGCGTTTCGTGTCCCGTGTGGGGAGCGGGAGAGGCCCCGGCTCAGATGGGCTTGTACAGCAGCGTGGTGACGTACTTCTTCTTGTAGCGGTGCGTGGCGCTGAGCACCATCACGCCATCCTGCGAGAGGCACAGCGTCAGCGGGAGGGGGTGGGAGAGCTCAGAGCTGGGAGCGCACCCCCCAACCCCCCCCCAAAAAAGGAGCCATTGGGAAGAGGGCTCTGTGGGCTCAGGGAGCAGCCCCAGCCCATCCCCGCTGTCCCGAGACATGTCCGACACCCATGAGAGGGAGCCAGGGCAGAGGAAGGGAAGGGTCTGGTACACAACAGGAGCTCCACCACACTGGGGAAGCAGCTACAGGGAACCAAGAGCCGTAAGGAGCCCACGACCTCCATCCCTGCCTGTGCCACGCTGCACCGGGCAGCCAAAGTGTCCTTGAGTGGGTCCTCCCAACTCTCCACCACCGTCTCCACCCTCCCGGCTGTCCAGGTTCTGCTCCTGGCAGGCGCTGCGGGCTCCCGGGAGCCACCACAGCTTCCCTTCCCTCCCCAGGCAGCCTCGGGGGACCTGCCCTTACCTTGATGGAGAGGGCGTAGAGGTGATTGAGCATGACGTGGTTGGGTTCGGGCAGCAGTGCTGGGTCACACTAGGAGAAAAGGGGCGTCACAGGGGGACAGCAGAGCCCTGACCCACCCAGCCAGGACAGGGAGCTACCACCTCAGGCAACCTGAGCTGCTGGTGTCTCTGTTCTCAACGGGAACGGAGCCCAGCTAAGCACCAGGCGGAGCAAGGGGCCAAACCAGCATGGTTTTGGGAAAAGTGAGGCTTTTCTCAGGAAATGGCAAGGCGCAGGCACCAGCCAAGGAGAGACCAGGCTCGTCACAGGCAGGACTCCCCTTCCAACCCCAGCACGGGTCTCCGTATGCAGGCAGTATGCCGGTACCCACCGAGATATTGGTGTCCTTGTTGAGGATGACCTGGAGGAGGTGAGGCGGGAGGATGGGCGGGGATTTGAAGCGCTCCTCAGGCCGGTATACGTACATCTCTTGGCCGTAAGGACCAGGCGGCGAGCTTGATAAGTCTAAAGGGAAAAGAGAAGAGGAAACATGAAACGGCTAAAGCAAGACTGGCGATCACAGAGCAGCTCCCAAGACGCTGAGAAGGACCCAGCGGGATCTTTCAGGCACAAACATCTTCCAGGAGCCATGGCTATATAACCTATAGCAACAGCTCAGCCTTTTCACAGCCGAATAAGCAGCCAGGCGAGCCCTGGGCATTTCCAAGCAGGGCTGTAAGCTGGTACGTGCACTGACACAACACAAGCTCCTTGTGGTGGCCACCCCAAGACCCCTGCGCACAGCTCTTGGCACGGCTGGGTCCCTCTCCCCACCGCAAGCAGCTGGCTGGCCCCAGTGCGGTGCGCTTCGCAGCGGGGGCGCGGGCCCAGCGAGCAGCAGCATCCCCGCACGCTCTCGGGGCTGCGGAACTAGAACTGCCTGACAAGAAGGTCCCAGAAAGGGCAGATGGGAAGCCCAGACTGAGCAGCTGCTCAGCCTGTGTGAGGGGCCATGGGAGCTTGTGGTCACCAGAAGCTGGACTGGACCTATCTCCCAGCCACGTCTCGTCTGCGGAACAGCCAGCACCCGGAAGGGCTCCCTGGAGGTGCTGCTGCTTGCCAGCTTTCTTACAAAGAAGCACCTCCTGCCAAGGCTGGGCGAGGATGTGGAGCTGAGCTCTATCTGAGATGGGGTTTGTACCAGGGATGGCAGCCCACACTCAAAGCGCCTTGGACCGAAACACGACTGAGCTACCTGCCAGCATTACACACCGAGCCAGCGCTGCCGATGCCTGCGTGGTAACCTAACCCGCTGCTGTGACACAAGCGGGGAGGGCGGTTTCCGATGTGCTAGCACTAGTATGAATTACCTTGGCGTGAAAGCCAAGAGTGGCTCCTGAAAATAACCCGGATCCTGCTCTCACCTGGCTTGTACCCCAGATCAGATGACTTACTCACAGTTGAGGAGACAGAAAGGGACGATGTTCCCGGCATTCAGCAGTCTGAAACGGCTGCCCCAGCCGCGCGCAGGCACTGGCCCTGCTCTGAGATGGTGCTAGCATGGAACAAGTTACACAGCCCGTCCACGGAGACAAGCCCTCAGCTGCGGGCTGCTGAAGACACGCTGATAAACACTACTCTTCCCGGGTGCAGGCCCACACCTCTGCTCAGGGGGTCTGTTCACCCCCAGAGCAGCGAGTCTCAGAGCAGAGGAGGTGGAAAATAGCACATGCAAAGCTGCAACGCCACAAAAACTCACCCCGACCTGAGGTTTCTGAGCTCTCCAGGGAATCCACCTTCAAAGCATCGAACACCTCAAAGTCAGACTTCTTGACGTGAATCAGGTTGTTAATCGTCCCCATCTGGCTGGTGACCACAGGCTGGAGAGAACTGAGGTCAGAGTCTTCCTATGTTCACCTTCAACCAAAGCACATGCAATGCTTCCTAGATCCTCCCAGCCCAAGCCCTCTTTGCTGTGCCTCGGAGCACAAGTGGCCAGCATCTAGCTCTGCTCTACACTTGCAGATCTCTATTGTTCACCCTGGGAGGATTTTCATTTGCTCCCAGGATCCTTCATCACCTCCTGTCTTCATCCTCCATCCTGCTCCGTGCCAATGGGTAAGTGTCCTCTCCTTCCCATGCTGCTACCGCACGATTCAGAACCTGCAAGTGATGCTGACCCTGCCCATCCTCCCTTGTAGCCAATTCTTAAAGGCCTTCTGGTGTCTCACTGCCCTGCAGTACCTCCCGACGCTCCCACGTACAGCTCTTCTAAGCACAGAGGAACCAGCCTCTGAAAGGATTCATGGGATGGAGGCATCCTTTTTGTGTTGGCAGATACCCTCTGCTCTTCCTGCTCCCCCTCTGCTACAGTTCCATCATGTCTAGTCCCCTGAGGAGGGCAAGATCCTCAGGACTAAAGCTTTGAGAGTTACCTCAGATGGGTCATGGACCCACTGGCCGTCCACAAAAAATTTGTACTGATGCTCTCCTTCCGGCAGGTCCAGGATAGCAACAAAGTCATTGTGGCTGTGCAGAGAGAACAGACATGCAAGAGCGTTACTCCACTGATGCTCTGGATGCTGCTCTCCCACGGGGTGCCAGAGAACAGCACTTCTTCACGCACTGCCCAGCCCCTCCACCCCAACACCTTCACGCTCACTTATCATCAGTGATCTGAGGCACGGACACAACAGATGGGAGCGTTCAGAGCACTATTGTGGCTCAACCCCCTACGAGTCCAGCCACAAGAAGCAAGGAGGCAGTCCAGCTTGCAGACTTGCCCTGTGTGCCCAGGGAAAATCAGCGTGGCAGACACCCTGTGCAAGACACACTGGAGAGGATGCACAGGCAACACATTTAACCCAGCGCCGGCACTGCAGGACGGGGGCAACAAATGTAGCTGCTCTCTTAAGCCTGCAATTGAGATAAAACCATTCCAAATGATTTGCTGGGATTATGCCCAGAGTCCTACACCGTGTTGCCACAGAAATCACAGATGTATTACAAAACAGTGAGAACATCAATAGGGCAGGGAGAAGCGTGACGGACAAATAAACAACGCCCGCTGGCAACAACACAACTAGGCATGGGGTAAGGCCACAGCCAAGGGAAGAGCGGACAGCTTCCAGGGAACTTGGAAGGACTCTGCTGCCAGGACTAGGTGCTGTGTGACATCCAGCTGGGCAAGCAAAGCGGCCCATCCTGTCCTGTTCCTCCATTTCACTACTTCCCATCACCACACAGCACCACTCAGGGAAGAAGCTGACAACACGTTTGTGCTCACACCCAACAGCTTGGGTGAACTGAGAAAAGCCAGGCGAGCAAAGGGAACAGCAACCAGCAAGGAGAAGGGAAAACACTCCTTGTGATGGAATGGAGAACACAGAGTGACCTGAGGGACTGGCTACCTCTTGATGAGCGGGATCTTAGTGCTCCAGTTGTTGAAAGATCCAGAGATGAAGACCTCTTTGCCTCCATCGGCCCAGCGGATGACAGTGGGACGAGCCTGTTGGGATGGCTTCACTGACTCCTCCAGATCTGGCTGCCACGTCACGAACTCCTTGTCCCCAGGAATCTGAGCAAAGAAAACCAGAGCCTGACTGAGACACAGAGACAATCGGGACCACATTCACTTCCCCCTGGACTTTACCAGCCCATCTGCGCATCCCAGACAAGAGCATCACAGAGCTCCTCCAGCCTCCCAGCTGTCCACAGACCCCTCACACGGTTGGGAGCACAGCCCGAGTTGAAGCCCCAGCCAAGGCCCCAGAACACAGGACAGGGAAGGCAGTGGCCAGCCCCTACCTTGGAGTCATGGGAGCTGAAAACACTGGGGTCATCGGTGCTGCCCACCATGATCTTGTGTGGGTGCTCCTTGGTAGGATGGGGGGCACCGGAGCCATCCGAGCGGTGGGACTTGGAGCCATGGCGCTCCCCAGACACTCGCTCACTGGTGGTGTTCCCCATGATGGCTCAGCAGCCCCTGTGAGAGAGAAAGAACAGCAGTGTGCCTGTGCCCACGGGCTCCGTCAGCAAGGAGAGAAGCAAAGGCGCTGTTTCCCAAGGCTCTCTGCCAGGGAAGACTGACAGCAATCCTAAAAAAGGCCCAAAGTTCATTCCCACTGACAAGTTTGGGAGCTGAAGGGGAATTTAACAAACAAGACAGCTTGACCTAATTACAGCCATATCCTCGTGAACCATCACTCTAGTTAAGCTGGTAATTGTTATACTGCAAAACGGATACTAGCTACACTGTGGCGCACACAAGCCCTCAGCAGCCGATGCAGTAGAGGGGCTCAAGGGAAAAATAAAGCTAACCTTTATTGGCAAATAAATAGCTTGGCATTAACAGAGCCTCTTTCACAACTCCATAGTCGGGCTCTGCAGACAAATCCCCTACATCCAGCAAGAAAACAGCCGGAGAGTGAAAGTAGCAGCTGTTCAACAGCTCCCAACAAGTCTCCATGAGCTTGCGGGCAGAAGAGCAGAGCCTCGCGCCTGGCAAAGGCGACAGGGAGCATTTAAAGTGTCCGAGTGGAATCGCCCAAGCTGGAGTTTGGCCAAGGCGTGGGGCTAATGCCATGGTGTCTGCAAAAAGCTCAGCTCTCAACGGCATTCACTTACGATTCACCAGGCGAGCCACCATGTCAGCTGCGGCACAGCGCAGCGAGGAGGTCCGCTTCTTGTGACCCTAACTTGCCATACCACCCCGAGCACTCCGGCATCCGCCCAACCATCCGCAGGCACACGATGAGGGAAGGGCGATCCCGGCCACCTTAGTGCCACTCTGCAGCTGGAGATGGGCTGTCTTTCCCAATCTCACCCAGCTCAGAGAAGGCAAAGCAGAAGAACTGGCCACACGGCGCCAAGTCATAAGCAACTACGCACTTCTCAGGACAAACAAGAAAGCCACCGCAAGCTACATGGGACTCTTCAGGCCTTACCTAGTTTCCAGCCACTGAGATGAACTGAGGTTCTTGCCCCCTTCCCGGGCTTATTCTGCAGCTTTCAGCTTACTGTGCTGATCAGGGGCTCTGCAGGGCGAGGCAAGAGGACAGCCAGCCTTGCTTCATGCACTTAGTTGTGACATTTGGGGATTTGTTTAGAAGATCAAGTTATACAAAGGGTGCCAGGCAAGGCTGCCAGCCAAAGCCAGGCTTTAGAACATTACAGAGCAATTACTGAAGTATTTCTTAAATCCTGAGGGCTAAAAGGCAGCTTGAGAGAGCAGTTAACCTGTACCCTCACCCCTCCCAGTGAAGATCAAGTGTACCTGAAGATCCAGGTCAGATGAGGTGCACCACTTGCTCTGACATCTTCCCCCTCTGCCCTGGAGGAGGCTCAGCCGGCTCCTCACAAAACCTGTCCCGGTGCCGCTAGACCTGCTGTTGAAGAGCTTCTTCCCCAGTATCTCTGCTAAGGCTCCCTGATTTCTCATCTACGGGGAGGAAGCTAAGAAGGGCTGAACAAGAGGTTGCTCTTGTACCAAGACAGACCTGAGAGATGTGCGCAGATGTCGGCAGATGTGAAAGCTCCCCTTTCTGTTCTCTAAAATCCGCTCCCTCTGGCTGTCCCTTTCCGCTTGCGCCCTCCAAATGCCTCCTGAGGTTTATCCCAAGTGGTGGCTCCTTTCCAGCGCATGGCATCCGAAATCCCACAGAGACAAGACCACCCCACCTCCTGCACTGTGCGCATCGGCACCCTGCTGCGGCGGGACAGCGAGCCCCTGGGGCACAGCCTGCGCTCCTTGGGCTTTCGGGTATTAACTTCTACGGCTCAAACCCCGCCGTGTTCAGGCAAGCCCTCCTGGCGCAGCACGCTGCGACCGTGTGGCACAAGTGCATCCAAGTCACTGATGGAGACGCTGCCCGTACCAAGGCCCAAGGAAACCTCGGCAGCGCCCAGCACCCGCTGCCGGCGCGGCAGCCGCAGCCCGCAGCGAGGTGGGTGCCCACCTGCCGGATCACAAGGGCCCTTCATGAAAATAAGACGTGAAATACACCCGTTCCCCACCCAAAATGCCTGTTTTGGAGAGACGGGGGTCTCTGTTCAGCACCTTTCAACCCACAACCTGCATGGCCGTACACCCGCGGGGAAGCCCGGTTCGCCGGGGCTCTCCCGCCTCCCTCTTTGGGAGAAGGGGACGGGGGCTGGGCCGTGAGGTAAAAGGCATGAGCCGGGAAAGGCGAGTCTCCCTTCCCCGCGGCCGGGACCGCCGCTCTGCAAAGCGGAGGCGGCCCCGGGGCTGTCACGGCCCTGAGGGGGATGCGGGCCGCGCCGGCGAGG
>VXBO01012252.1:185628-200848 GCA_013400135.1 Rhinoptilus africanus | reverse complement strand
GATGGCTGTGGGGATGGAGCCCCCCGGGTGGCTGTGGGGATGGAGCCCCCGGGGTGGCTGTGGGGATGGAGCCCCCCGGGTGGCTGTGGGGCCCGCTGTGGGGTGCGAGTGGCCAGGGTGGTCCCCCTGGGCCGGGCAGGACAGACACCGGGGCGCAGACTGAGACAGCCCATGCAATCCCTGGTCCCCTCGGCACGGGGACAAGCTTTATTCTTGCGGTGCCCTGGCTGGGCAGGTTCCCAGTTTCCCCACCGCCTCTGCACCCACCTAACCTATGGGTAGAGCTTTTGGAGCTGCGGCGGGGCAGGATTTGGGGAAAAGGGAGTGATGCCTGTCCTCGGAGCAGCTCCCGACAAGACCTGGTGTGGCTCCGGCACGGCGGGAGGGTGAAAGAGAGCAGACCGTGTCCTCCAGGAACCCGCTCCCTCCGTGCCTCCTGCCCTGGCAGCAGACCTAGCAGGAGACCGCGGAAATACCCAAGCCCAAAGGAAAGGGAGAAGATTGCCAGCAGGACCTGCGGGCAAACCTTCAATTTTGGGTTAAGGAGAGAGCGAGACGTAGAGGAGGGTGGCCGCAATCAACCCGATGCTGAAGAAGACCTTGAAGCCGTGGGGCACGGTGCTGGAGCGGGCAGGACGGGCCCCGGTTCTGCTTTGCAGGGGCCTGACGACGCGCTGCCGCTGGGTGAGGATGGCTTCCCTGGCACCCGCCCAATTCCCCGGACCCCGCAGGCGGTACTGGTACGGCGTGCAGGGCCCGAAGGCCACCTCCAGCGCCAGCTTGGGGTCGGTGAGGAAGAGGGTGAGCAGGTTGGGCTTGACCCCCACCTGGCAGGCGAGCTCGTCCATGTAGGGGATGTAATCCACCTGGATGGTGTGCCGCTGGCTCTTCACGTACCTGCGGGCAGGGAGGGCTCAGCCCACGGGGCGTGGGGAGGGGGACGGTGGCAGGGGCGATGCCTGCGCGGGGTCCTTACCGCTGGGCCATTTTCTCCTTGGCTCGTGCGATGTCGGCCAGCATGTCTGCGGATGGCGGCAGGTCCTGCAGCCCTGGGGAGGAGGAGGCCGAGCTAGAGGGGGGGCTGTGCCCCTGGTTCGGTCTGGGGGGCTCTGCACACAACAGCCTTTGGGGCTTTCGGGGACGTGCCACCGCAACAGGAGCAAAGCGGGAGGCACAGGCGGAGAAAGCAGCAGCAGGAAAGGAGAAGGAGAAGGTGGTTTGCAGGCAACAGGACCTGTTAGTTGCCCCCGCAAGAGAAGATGAGCACGAGGCTCATTGCAAAAGGCAGTGNCCCTGCCCGAAATGATGCGGTTGGGCAGGTCGTCGTTGACGGTGGGGTGCTGGTCAAAGATCCTGGAAGGCACAGACAGACCTCGTGGGGTCCTGGGCAGTGGGACAGGCAGTGCTGGGGCAGGTCCTCGGGGTGCTGCCGGGGCGCTCACCGGTGCTGGGGCTGGAGGCCATAGAGTGCGTGGTCGAAGCGGGCGTTCAGCTTCCTCTCCATGAAATAGCTGCTGGCGTTGTGGGGTAGCAGGCTTTGGAGGAGCTGTATGAAGCGGCTGATGTAGGTGAAGTCGAAGGGGTACCCGCTGTCCGCCACCCGGTGCATCACCCAGGTCCCACGCTTGGTGCTGAGGAAGACCTGGGAGGAAGGAGAGGAGAGGTGGTGGCATGGCAGCGTCCTCCTGAGCGGGGAGCGCCCCCGCCGTGCTCCTTGGACAGGGGTGCTGGGACCACAACAGCCACCCCCATCAGGAGGGGACGGGGTGCTCGTGGCTGGGTGCTGGAGGGAGGGGAGCCCACGGGATGGCGGGGGGTTGCGTGGTGCCCTCCAGGGTCTGAATAAGAAGCACCCCAGCCCCGGGGGGGGCGGTTCTCCCCACGCACCTGCTTGGCTGCGTGGCTCAGCTCCACCGCGATGTCGATGCCTGAATTCCCGGTACCGATCACGACCACCCGCTTCCCCAAAAAGGACTGCGGGCTCTTGTAGTCCCGGCTGTGCAGGTACCAGCCTTCAAACTTTTCCAGCCCTGGAAGAGAGAGGGAAGACGTGCTGGGCAGGGACGTGGGGCAGGGGGCGGCTGTCCCCTTGCTCGGACTGGTGGTGTGTTTTGGGAACGCTGTGGGACCAGCGTGACCCAACAGGAGCAGTGCAGCCCTGGGATGGTGCCCAGTGAGTTGGTGGCGTCTCCAGCCGGGGAGATGCTCAATGTGTCCCTGAGCATCCTGCTCTAGCTTTGGGGCTGGCCTGGCTTGGAGCAGGGCTTGGACTGGAGACCTCCATGCTCCCATCCCAAAATCCTCCTTCAGTTCCTGCCCGGTGCCAGGCACTGGGGGCAGAAGAGCAGCTGGGGTCTGTGCCATCCCACCAGACCCTGGTGATGCTGTATCCCAGCCCGTTCCCCAGCCAAAGAGCATCTCCACAGCTGAAAGCCCTCCAGGAATTTTTGCCAGGCACCCAGAGGAGAAGGCCACCACCAGCGCCGAGCTCTCAAGCCTTGCTGGGGAGTTGGAGAGCCGAGCGGGTGGTGGCTCGGTGGAGCCTGTCTCTGATGGGAGCGGTGAGCTGGCAGCGGTGGCAGCTGCCCGCAGGACACTTTGCTCAGGTGCTGGTGGCACGGCAAGAGCCACCAAGGACAGACCACCAAGATGGGTGGAAGCGCAGCGTGCTCGTGCGATCCCACCGGGTACGTTAACCCGCAGGGGCATTTTTGGCAGCAGCCAGAGGAGTGTGGGGGCTAAAGCTGGAGAGGAGAGTGGCCCCAGCGGTGCCGAGGGCCAGGCGAGCAGCCTGCGGAGCGGTACCTGGGAAGGTGCTCAGCGGGAGATGTGCCTCGGTGTGGTGCCCGGTNCCTGCGTGGCGCCTCACCGTGCTTGTGGGTGCAGGATTAAGCCACGGGTGTTCGTAGCACCCATCCCTGTCCCCAGCACCCTCCCACAGCTGTGACCGCCCACCCCACAAAGCAGGGAAGAGGAAGCTCTGGGTTGGTGGGGGCCATGCAGTGGTGAAAGCGGGTCGTGAGGGTCTTGTGCCTCAGTTTCCCTGCTCCCACCCCTGGCCCTGATGAGGCGGCGCATTCCCAAAGCTGCCCGTGGTGCCGTTGCTCCAGTTGCCACGTCAGGTCTTGCCAGCTGCTGAGCCAGCTCCGGTGTTTCCAGCTGAGTGGCCACTTCTGCTCGCCAGGTCTCAGCCCCAGTAGCCCGGCGCTGCTGCCCTGGCTCTGCTCCCCCAGCCCTGTCTCTGACCCACCGCGGGCAGAACCTGCAGACTGTAACCGAGCCACCCCAAACCCCACGATGGCGTGGTGTGGTGTGTGTGTCCCCCCGACCCTGGGCTCTCCCACCCCCCTGCCAGGGCATGGTGGGAAGGCTTGGCTTTTTCTTGGTGGTTCCTGGGAGAAAAGTCATCAGCCTCATTAGGTGGGGGCAGAAACGAGCTCCCGGGCTTCCCTCAAGGCAGGGAGAGCCAGGGTACAGGCGAGGCAGCACTCGGCGCCTCTGCGTGGGCGAGCGGCACAGAAGCAGGGAGAGAAGCAGCTGGGACTTCCAGGGAATAGCTAGGCAGGACGGAGACTGGGACAGCCATTGGGGTCAGATAGGACCAGGATGGGTGGGAAAGGGCTGGAGGGGACCAGGAGCAAAGCAGCAGGGGAAGGGATGGATGAGACCGGGAAGAGGGGGGCGGGAAGGGGGAAGGCTGAGCTGGGGGAGCTGGGTAAAGTCCTTGCGGAGGGTCCGTCCTGCTGCTGGTGGGAAGGAGGTGGGTCGCATGTGGCCGGCACACATGTGGTGGCACCACGGGGATCTCCCACTGCTGCAGCAGTTCTTCTTTCCTGTGTTTTTCCTCGGATGCATGCAAAGCAGGGGAGTGGTGCTTTGTTAGCTGCCAAGGACCGATCCCAATCCTGTCTGTGCGGCTGCCGCAGGGCAGGCTGGCATGGCACGGCACAGGGCTTACCTCGAAGCGCCAGAGCCCCCCGATGTCCCCGCTCCTCTCAAAGCAGGTGGGTACCAGCCCCTCATCCAGGCAGCATTTCAGGGCACACAGGCCAGAAGCACCAGCCCCGATGACGGCTACTCGCTGGGTAGCCATGTCCCGCCGTGCGGTGGTGGGAGGGATGGTGGAGAAGCCTCAGCCGGGAGCGAAACACGCTCAGGAGGGGTGCGGAGCCTGGTGGGTCACACCAGGGGAGCTCACGGCGCCGCTCGGTTGGGGATGGCTGTCCCTGTGCTTCCCGTGGGTGACTGAGGTCAGCTGGGATGTCACAAGATGTGTTTCTTCCAGACATGATCTACAGGTTCCCACCGCCGCCGTGCCACACCTCCTGCCCGCACCCGCCCTGCGCAAGGGGCTCATTAGGTTCTGTAAGCGCTTAACGATGCCGACGCTGCCACGGGACTTCCTGGGCGCGGGGACCGAGATGTGGCCACGCTCCAGATTTCAGCAGGTCGTGGTGTGGAAAACAAACCCAAGGGATGCTGAGGGCACTCGTGGCTGGCGTGTGGTGGCCAGGACTCCCCGTCGCCGCTCCAGGTCCCCAGCCCACTCAGCCATCCTCTGGAGGGGCTGTGTGCAGGCGACAAAGGTGGCACTGAGCCGTGCTGCCGGGACCACCGGGACCTGCTGTGGCCGTGCCCACCCTGGCTGCGGCGGTTTCGCTGTGGGTACACCGTGTGCCTGTGTGTGCCTGCAGCCCGTGCTGCCACGGAGCTGGAGCTGTGCCACCGGCTCGCGGCCGATCTCAGACCCGTGTGCTTCCCCCCGCCCCGGCACTGCGTGGTGTCAGTAACGCGACGGACGCCTGGATCTGTTTAACACATTTATCCGGTTAGGAAGCTTGCTGTGCTGCTTAGCTCTCGTGTGAGGGTGCCAGTGGTGGCACGGCTGGGTTATAGGTGACCGAAAAGCCCGGCGCATCCCCCCTGGGTCAAAAGCGCTGGCTGAGAGGGACTGGATTTTACCCTGTGAGTGAGCAGGTTTCTTCCTCCGTCCCTAGCACTGGCTCCACGGGGGGATTCGCAGAGCGGGCACTGAAGTCTTATTTTGGCAGCCGGGGAAGCTCTGTGCATCCTGAGCTCCCGGTGTGGCCGCATTGGGGCCATGCCAGGCAGGAGGAGGGCTCCTGCCAGCACTGGGGGGCATAGGCTGCCGTGGGGCAGGGGGTGGCCGGCCGCCCTCCCCGGCGCATCGCAAAGCCACCCTTCCCGCACTTGTAGGGCACCTACAAGTAAGCAAAAATGACGGCAAGGACAGCCACGGCCCCGACCAGCTTGAAGAGGAAGGGCACGGCGGGGGCTGAGGGCTGCTCCTCTACGTGCCGTGTCTGCAGGGGCTTGATGATGCGCTGCCGCTGGGTGAGGATGGCTTCCCTGGCGCCCGCCCAATTCCCCGGACCCCGCAGGCGGTACTGGTACGGCGTGCAGGGCCCGAAGGCCACCTCCAGCGCCAGCTTGGGGTCGGTGAGGAAGAGGGTGAGCAGGTTGGGCTTGACCCCCACCTGGCAGGCGAGCTCGTCCATGTAGGGGATGTAATCCACCTGGATGGTGTGCCGCTGGCTCTTCACGTACCTGCGGGCAGGGAGGGCAGGTGGGTGCTGGCGGCAGAGCCAGCAGATGCCCCGAGTGCTGGCTAGGAAATATCGGATGGGTTGCTATCGGAAAGGATCAGTGGGGTGGGAGTAGTACAGCCAAGCACATCCCTGCCATCTGTTGGCGTGCTCAAATGTGTCAGGACGCAGCCACGGGACGGGACAGGTAGCCACGGGACGGGACAGGTAGCCACGGGAGAGGACGGGTGCCCACGAGCAGCCGTGCCCAAACCATCCCCTTCCCCATTCCCTGGGCGTGGGTCTTACCGCTTTGCCATGGCTTCTCTCTTCTGCTTGATGTCATCTTCCATGTCGTGCCGTGGGGGCAGCTTGTTCAGCCCTAGGGAGGATGAGCCACCGCATGGGGGTCCTGCACCCCGCTGGCAACAGCGGCCGCTGCCGTGCTGCCCTTGCTGGGGTGCTGTGCCCCTGCCAGCACCACCGTGGCAGGCGGCCTGGCACCCGAGGCATGTCCAAGCCCCTCGGGATGGGAAGGAGCAGCCACGAGGCTCAGGGTATGGATGTCCCTGCACTGCTCAGGCAGAAGCCCGGCTCAAGCGATGGGCTCACCCCAGGGGTGCCGGCTCAGCTGCGGGCATGGGGGAGGTTTGCCTCGCTTACCCTTGAAGACACGGGTGGCCCAGCGACACTGGAGCTCGGAGATGGGCATGATGGCGCCCAGGGGCTGGATGAGGCCAATGAAAGCCAGCGTTGGCTTCTCCAGGTCAGGGGGGAACATGAATTTGTAGAGGGGGATCTGGTTCTCCACCACCTTCACACAGCCCTCGAGGAAGGGGAAGGAGAAGCTGTATCCCGTGGCAAAGACCACAGCGTCAATGTCTTCCCTGGTGCCGTCCTCAAAGATGGCAGCGGTCTCCGTGAACTCCTGGACGTTCGGCTTCACCAGGACCCTGCCCGAAATGATGCGGTTGGGCAGGTCATCGTTGACGGTGGGGTGCTGGTCAAAGATCCTGGAAACACAAGGAGCCATCAGAGTTCTGAGCTGGGGTGTCTCTGCTCCATGTCCTGCTCCGGCCACTGCTCCCTGCTCCAAGGATGCTTGTTCCCAGGGATGCTCAGCCCTGAGGGTGCTTATCACCAATGGGCATGGTCCCCAAGGGTGCTTGGCGGCTGCTACTGCACTGGTGCCACCTCTCAAGCATTCTCTGGGCACACCACAGCTATTACCTGGGTTTCCAGGGCTGGTGCCTCAGCCCTAACCTGGGCACAGGGAGCACGGAAATGGCCGAGCGGGGCTGGACACAGTGGGATCCGGGGGGGCCCTCCCGGGCAGGGGGAGTTTTTGCTGGCACCTGTGCTTTGGCTTCAGGCCGTAGTGTGAGTGGTCGAACCTCGCGTTGAGCTGCTTCTCTGTGAAGTTGCACACCATAGATTGGCTCAGCACGTTCTTCAGGAACTCCTTCATCCGTGTGGTGAAGATGATGTCGATGGGGTAGCCCTGATCTCCGACACGGTTGAAGATCCACGCGCCCCGGCGGGTGCTAAGGAAGACCTGGGTGAGGAAGGAAGCATCGTCTCCTGAAGGCTGTGACAGTCCTGGGGGGCTGCACCGGCAGGGGCAGGTCCTTTCCCTGGGGTCGCTCTTCGTCACTCTGCCCCGGTGCTCTACCCGGAGGGCAGAGGGTGCCGGGGTGGGCAGCTGGCAGGAAGGGGTAGGGAAGAGCTGCAGGGGCAGCCCCAGCCCAGGGCTCGGGGATGGAAAGGAGGGTATCCCTATGGGATCGAGCCTCGGCTGCCACTGCTGCCTGGCAACTGGAATTGCCAGGTACTGGCACCGCGAAATGCAGCAGGTGCCAGGACGGAGTGCCAGCACCTTGGTTCTGGTGTCCTTGTGGAGACGGCAGCCACAGGGGGCTTCCCTGCCCACCGGGACCCCTCTCCTGCCGCTCACCTGCTTGGCTGTTTGGCTGATCTCCACAGACAGGTCTGACCCCGAATTCCCAATCCCGATAACAACGACCCTCTTGTCGGTGAAATCTCGGGGATCCTTGTAGTCTCGGCTGTGGAGGTAGCGGCCCTTGAACTTCTCGATGCCTGCGGATGGGGAGGACGGATGCTTGGCTTCCTGGTGCCATGCTGGAGGGCCACCTCCCCAAAAACTGACGTGGGGACCCTGCCTGGCTCCACCAGACCCCTCCTGGGGAGAGTGGGAGCGCTGATTGAGATGGAGCGACGCAGGGGAACTCTGAGGCCAGGAGGAAGAGCGGCCGGGAGAGCAGGGATTCCCGCGGCCGAGCTCTCTGGGGGTGTCTCCTTGCAGCGGAGCGGTACCTGGGAAGGTGCTCAGTGGGAGATGTGCCTCGGTGTGGTGCCCAGTGCACACCAGCACGGCGTCGAAGACGGCCGCCTCCCGCTTCCCCTCGCTCTCCGTCACCACTTCCCACCGGCCCGTGGCGGCGAAGTCGGGGCGCTTGNGCCAGCTACGTGCCACCCTGATGCTGCGGCTGTGCTGACCCCCGGCAGGACACGTGGCCAGCAGGGATTACCTCAAACCTCCAGAGGCCTCCGATGTCCCCGGTCCTCTCGAAGCAGACGGGCTCCAGCCCCTCTTGCAGGCAGGCTTTGATGGCGCACAGCCCGCTGCTGCCCCCCCCGATGATGGCCACCCTCTTCGCCATGCTGGGGCTCTGCCGAGGGGCAGTGTCGCTGAGCGCGGCTGAGGGGCGAGGGGGGTAGCCGTGCAAAATGTTGTCCCTGTGCACCAAAAAGGACCCAAACTGAGAGGTGCCCCCCCCCCCCCCCCCCCCCCCCCCACCACCGCCCCCACACACGCCCGNNNCCCCGAAAAGTTTGTCTGGGGCCGTGAGGCAACTGCTGTCTCCCCTCCGGCAGGGACCTGGCTGGTGGCGGGGTTTTGCGCCACCGCGGCGTTGCCTCTGGACGCCGTGGGGAGAAACGCTACTGGGTGCCTCGAAATCTCCCTGCCCACGCCAAATCCCGGCCATGGAGGTGTGCCAGAGGGCCGTGTCCCACTTTGGGTACCGATGGCTCCCTCCCGGGTGGGTGACAGCCCCTCTGCCTGCCCTTTGCCCTCTCCCTTCCCTGGGGAGACGTCTGTTGTGCCAACCCGGCACCCGCTGTGTGCCGGCGGCCCGCAGGGAGACCCTCCACCGACCTGTGGCAGTGACAGCCCAGGAAAGGCCAGGAAAGGATGGTCTCTGCCGGGTTGCCCTGATGGGTGACGCAGGACGGCGGACGGCCTGGCTTTACAGTGTGTAGCGGCAGCAAGCAGGGCCTCCCCCTCCGTCACTCCTCCCACGGAGCCCGGGGCAGGAAGCCAGCGCCTGGCTGGCTCCTGGCCACCTCATCGGCTTTTCCGGCAGCGGCTCTCGCCGCAGCCTCGGATGGTGGGGTAAGGAGCCGTCCCAGGCACCCCACCGGGAACCCCCGTGTGGGGACGTTGTGGGGACACGGGGTTGCAGGAGAGGCAGAGAGGCAGCCGGTCCCCATGGCCTGCGTGCCGGGTAAACAAACACTGCCCTGAACTTTTACCTCTGGGATTATCGGGATCAGCCCAACCCTGTTTATGCTGATACCCAGGGGCACACGCAGCTCCGGCTCCTCCGGTGGCACCTGGCACCGCGTCGCCCACGTCCCCCCCGTGCCCCTGGGCTGGGCATGGCAGCGCAGCATCCCCATAGCCACTGTTTGCTCCTGGGCCACTGGAGTCACAGGGCCAGCGGGAACCCGGAGCGAGGAGCACTGTGCTGCCAGGGTGTCCCTGGCGCCGGGGTGATGGATCCGGTTAGGAAAAGGTTTTCCATGGCAGCAGGAGGCTCAGGAGCACGCTGCTGGCTCTAGGAATGCTCACAGCCGGAGAGCCCCTGGGGGCTGCAGGGGAAATCTGCTCTCCTGCCCTCAGGGAGCTTCGCCCCAGAGCTGAGCAAGGCCCAGGGCTGCGGAGGGGCCAAGCTCTGCAGCTGAAATGGGTTTAACATTTTAAAACTCATAGTATGTTTGCAGTAGTTGCGATGAAGCTCTTTCTGCCCCTCCTTGTTGGCAAGGGCTGATCTCTGCCCGGGGGCAGAGGGGCCGAGCTGCCAACCCATGCTGGGTGCCTGCCTGTCAAAAAGCATCGAAAGCATCTCTTACCAGGCAGGGAGATCGGCACGGGGACGGCGAGGAGGCAGCACTACCCTCCCTGCTCCGCTCTCAGCTGGCTTCTGGCTCTTTTGGAAGCTCTGCAGGGACTGCCCGAGGGCTACCGGTACAGGGGACTTCTCCCGGCTCTCAACTCCGCCGCTGTGGTACAAAACCTCTGTGCAGGTTGCCTTCGAATTTGCCCTTCTGCCTTAGTGGCTACGAGAGGCTGCACAGCCCTGGACTTTGTCCCTACTGTGCTCGGGTTCATAGCCCAGCCGAACCTCGCCACCAGGCACAGAGGACAGCAGGAGCACACCAGGGTCAAGACATGGCACTTTGGTCAAGATAAGCTTGTTGATATCTGGGGGAAAGCCACAGTCCTCTGCGCCCGGGACAGACAGGATGGTGGGCAGTGCACCCAGACACGTCCGCTCTGGGCTTCTGCAGTGGGCAGAGGTGCCGTGGGACCATCTCCTCCTTCCTACCACCCACGCTCGGAGGAGCGGTGGCAAGAGACAAGCGCAAGAGAAGACCAGAGGTCTCGCTGGTGGAGGTGGGGAGAAGCAGAGCAGTGGTGAGAGGGTGTCAGGGCAGCCTGTCACCCAGCGGGGCTGTGCACCGGTGGTGGCGGGTGCCACCAAGCACCTCGTGGAGGGTCCTGCAAGTGAGCCAGGAACAACTTTTGGCACGCACGTGCATGTGGGAACAAGCCACGGACGCACAGAGTTGCTGCCATACTCCCGTGTGTCCTGGAGAGGAAGACACCGATGGCTGTAAGAGCAGCTTGGATGAAAAGCCCCCCCTGTTTGGCAAAAAGTAGAGCTCAGATGCCTTGGCAAGCCCTGGTCACCCCAAGCCCTGACCACGCTGGAGCCGCCTGCCCGTGATCCCGCAGCCACCGCAGAGCTCGTCTCTGCCTCGGGGCAGGAGGGCTGGCCGGGGCGGCCGGATGCTGCCGTGCGGATGCCGGACTGGCCCAGCCGGCTGCCGGGCATGTGGTGCAACCCAGGGGATTTTTGTTTGTTTGTTTTGAACACTGCAAACCTACAGCTGGTGGCTTCAGTAGCTCATCGTGCCGGCGGGTCACGGCTCAGCTCTAGGGGAACCTTCTTACATCGAGCACTTTCCTTTCAGCCCCTGCGTAGGTGACAGGCAGCGATGGAGAGCTTGTACCAGCGGCCCTCGGGCTGCTCCTGCACACTTCACCCAGAGGAGCAGCACACTTAAACACTGCCTGGTTTTAATACGACTTTATCCGTGCTTTCCAGGGCTCTGAGTGCACTAATGGACCTTAATGGCCACCACGAGCCTCACCTGGATCCAATCACCCCCACCTACATGCCAGGAGCACTATTTAACCTCAGCCCGGAGCCCTCACTCCCTTCCTGGCTGTGGTCTCTCTTGATGTGGATCCTGTGCTCTTCTGGCTCACTCTCAGCCCCATCTCACTACAGAGGCTTGTCACGGTCCTCTCCTGCCAAGGACAAGCGGTTCTCTAGGAAAAAAAGAAAGGCTGCCAGGACCAAGAGTGGCAGGGTAGGAGAGCCAGCCTGCCCAGAGCACTGGGAGCCGTGGTGGCTGGCAGAGCCAAGGCCTCTTGCCGCAAGCGGTGCACGTAAGGCTCGGCTCCTGGGGCTGCCCAGAAGCCTGGGTGAGGGTCTACGGATAGCCAGGGCTGCAGGGAAGGGGCTTGCTCCGCACCACGCTGTCAGCAGCACTGCTACTGTGCCGACAAACAGGAATTGCTGTGAATGCACTGTCCCCCCTGGGAGACTGCAAATCCTGAGGAGGGGGAAAAGGAGCTCCACGCAAGGGCTCCAGGAGCAGGCTGCCGCTGGGTGCTCTTTCCCTGTTACCCACACTCTTGGAGATGGCACAAATGGAGTAAACCTTCAGTTGCGCCACCCTTTCCCCGTGGCACTGGGAGTTGGGTGCTTGTGTCTTTGTTGGCGGAGATCTGGCCTTAAATCGAGAGCAATAGGGAAGAGACAGACTGCTTAGGAAGAAAGAACTCTTTATAAACCCAAGGAAAGACCCCCTCCGGACAGACGTTACGGAGCAGGCTGTGCAGGGCATGCTCGCGACACCAGCACGATCAGTGTATTTACAGCATACAGATACACGGGCAATCGCAGACAAACCTCTGCAAAGCCACAGCTACCACACACCATGGACTAACGCTGCAGGTGCCCGGCACGGGCACGCCGATTCACAGTATCAGCAGCGAGCTGCCGGGTGGGTGCGCTGAGCCCTCCCCGGGCTCTGCCGGGACTGGTGTTTTTCATGGGAGAAGAGGCAGTGCAGCTGCTCGGCCAGCACGCACCCTGCCCGGCAGCCCACCAGGAGGGCAAGGCAGCCCCAACACGTCTACCTGTGGGCCCAGGAGCTGCAGCGCGGCGAGTGTTGAAGCCTTAGCTGGGTAGGTGGGGTCTAGGATGTCGAGTCCAAGTCCCAGTAACCCCTCCCTTAGAAAACCGGGTGCCTGCCTCCTCCTTTAGGAGGGACGCAGCCATCAATGGCTCCAGAGTGCAAAGAGGGCAGGCGCGCTGAGCGGGGACAGCCAGCAGTACTCCACCACACTGTAGAGCGCGTAGCCCAGCAGCAAACCGAAGAGCACGTCCGTCACGTTGTGCCTGCCCAGCATGACCCTTGAAACGCCGACGATGAGAGCCCAGAGCACCACCAGGACCCGCAGCGGGACGGCCAGCACCAGGTGGTGCAGAACGAAGCGGCAGACCAGGGCGGCTCGGGTGGCATGGCCCGATGGAAAGGAGTACTTGTCCACCGAGATGGTGACGAACATGTCCATCTTGTTGTGCGTGGGCCGCCGTCGCTTGACGATCCCTTTCACCACCGCCACCAGCACCAGATCCAGCACCAACGCTACGAGACAGTAACAGTGAGTGAGGAAGGTTTGGGTGGGTTTCTTTTGGGTTTTCTCCATGGAAAACTGGGCAAGAATCAATGCAGAGCCGTTAGCTAGGAAGAAAGCACTTGGCTACCAAAACCTCCTCAGAGAAGGCAGTATTCCCCATAGCTACGATGCCCCATGGGACTCATCCAGTGCCTGGCTTTCTCCATCACGAGCAAATCTTCAGTCTCCGCTCTTGCCGCATGCAGCCCTCGGGCAGCGTCAGACCCTCTGCCTGCCACAGCCAGCAACGGGGCTTGGCCCGGCTGGCACCCAGGGGCTTTTCTTTCTGCGTAAAACCTGATCTTGCCACAGCTCGGGGCTCAAATTGACCCTTAATCTGAAGGCACTGGAGGGGTTAATATTCCCCACAACTCCCTTCCTGACAGCCTGTGCTGACTCAACCTGGCTTTGCCAACCCTTTTGGCCGGGGGGGGTCAAACGGACCCGGGTGAACGATCAACCTACTTTCACCACGGTTCAGGGACTGAGGGGCCCCGAGCTCGCGTGGCGCTGCCAGGGCTCCCGCAGCCTGGCTTCTCCCTGCTGCTGGAGAGGGGATTAAAGCCAGAAAGTTAACCACGCTTTGGTTTTCAAGGGCCGGATAAAGGATGATTTAAGTAATAGTGGCTTGCCCCCAGCGAGCTAAAGGCTGTTGCGGTAGGAGTCAGAGGCGTAGCGCCTGTGAGAAGTGTTTGGCCAGAATTTGGCAAGAGCAGCTTCTCCTGCAGGGCAGAGGGTGCTTTCTCCATCCCCATTAGCCCAGCGCCCGCGGCCAGGGCTACTTCTTCCAAGGAAGTCTTGTGTGAGGGACTGGTTTCTGCTTGTCCTAAGGCTTGTTTCTGGGCACCAAATCTTTCAGTCACTTCAGTTCACCCTCTTTGGTTAATCATTTATGAACAAATATTTCCCCCCCCCCCTGCAATATGTAAACCTAGTTTGATTGGGGGGTTTTTTTCCATGCAGTTTGGAAGATTCAGCTTGGACGCGAGGGAAAACCACTTCCCCATGCGGGTGCTGCAACCCTGAAAGAGGGTCCCAGAGAGGTGAGTGGCTTTGTCCCAGAGCGTTGAGGACAAGGTCCTGGTTCGGGGACAGATGTCCTCGGAGCAGAGGTTAGGTTGGAGGCCCCCCAGGTGCCTTCTCACAGCTCTACTGCGAGACTGTAATTCAACCATGCGCTACTAGGTGAAAAAGATGCACGGAACTGTATGCTTCCCACCAAGAAAACTTCAGTTCAAATGATAAGTATGAATTATTTGCAACTTAATGGAAGAGCAAGAACTAGGAACCCGAAAAGGTCTGTTGCTCTGGAACTACTAGTTTCTAAACGAGCGAAAATGAAGCAGCCAGGTATACCTAATAGGACGGGGTGCTCGGGGCAGGGGGGAATATTACACCACCCAGAATTAACACCAACTTTCCTCACTGGCTGATACAGATCAGTCCACGCAGGTACTGCCTACAGGGAGCCCAAGGGTGCAGACATCTGTGTGCCAGAGCAGCTTTTCAGGGAAAAGGGCTGGTGTCTCAACACCAGGAAGCTGCACCTGGAGCGCGCTGCTCTGATAAGCCGACGAGCTAAGAGAGAGTTCAGCTCCCTGAAAGTTTTGTGCAACCGCAGGAGCAGTTTAGCTGTCAGGAGTTTCGCAGCGCGCGGCTGGAGCCGTGACAGATAAGCCGTGCCCACGCCACCTCGCCCTCCAGCTGCAGGGTTACTCACTCTGCTGCCAGGCTCCCGGGATTCTCTGAAAGCTGGGGAGGGACTTTTTAGGATGTCGGGTAATGGTAGGACTTGAGGGAATGGATTGAAACTAGAGATGGGCCGTTTCAGAATGGATGTTGGGAAGTTCTGCACGGTGAGGGTGGTGAGACACTGGAACAGGTTGCCCAGAGAGGGGGTGGAAGCCCCATCCCTGGAAGTTTTTAAGGCCAGGCTGGATGGGGCTCTGAGCAACCTGATCTAGTGGGAGGTGTCCCTGCCCAGGACAGGGGGGTGGGACTGGATGGGCTTTAAGACCCCTTTCAACCCTGACAATTCTATGAGCCTGTACCAGTTACTACTCAAAATCAGCTGGTGCCCTCGGGGTAGTCGGAGGCTGAGGTTTACTCAGCTCTGCCCCATCCTGTGGGTCCCATCCTCCCCCCGCCCCGGCTCCAGCCAGCCCCCCCACCTGCGGAGCCCTTTGGCGAGCCCCCAGCCTCACCGAAGAGCAGGTTGAGCAGCACCTCCCTGGCCGCCGAGCTGTCGCTCTGGCAGAGCCCGTAGAAGGTGCCCAGCAGCCAGGGGATGCCGTGCCCCGAAACCTCGATGACCTTCATGAGGGGCCGCGCGCTGCCCCAGGCCGAGCCCTCCCCAGCGCAGACGCCCAGGCGCTTGGAGGCCCAGAGGTCGATGGCCAGCAGGGAGCTGAGGGCGATGCCCAGGAAGGAAGGGTTCAGCTTCATGCAGTCCTCCTCGGGCAGCGGGGCCGCCGCCGAGCCACCGGACTCCTTGCGGCCTGCGGGGCTGTCCGGGGGGCCGGGGCTGCGCTGGCCGACGAGGGACAGGAACTCCGGGCGGCTGCCGGCGCGGCGCTCTCGGCTGCTGCGGGGGCTCGGCATGGCGGCAGGAGGC
>VXBO01012252.1:169179-185533 GCA_013400135.1 Rhinoptilus africanus | reverse complement strand
AGATCGTGGTGTCGGACGTGTCGGCCACCATCGAACCGGCGGCCACCGCCATCGAGGAGAGCTCGCCGGTGGTGCTGCGGTACCGCACGCCCTACTTCCGCGCCTCGGCCCGCGTCCTCATGCCGCCCATCGCCCGGCGGCACACCTGGGTGGTGGGCTGGATCCAGGCCTGCAACCACATGGAGTTCTACAACACCTACAGCGACCTGGGCGTGTGAGCACCCCGACCGCCCCGCCACCGGGCAGGGGGGGACGCGGCTCCCGAGGGCACCGGGGCCAGCAGCCGGCCCCGGGGCCGCCCACCGGCGTCGCGGCGGAGCCCTTCGCCCGTCCCGCCGGAGGGTTCGGAGGTGGCCGCCTGCCGCTGCCGGGATGGGGTTGAAGCCCAGAGCTGGGACGCGGTGGGAGGCGTCAGCACGGCTCCTCGCTGGCCATGAGGCCACCGTCTCCCACGCCGTGGCCACGCGGGGTTGCTAACGCGGTTTGGGGTGGGATTTCCACCCCCCAGATGTATTGCAGGGGTTTCATCGCGCCGGCGGCGGGTGTAATTGTGGCATTTAGTTACTGGACGTGGCTCTGTGCAGGCGCCTGTGTTTAGAGGCACAGAAATCGTGGAGTTTTGTCGCGGGAGGGGGCTGCTGAGGGGCTTGGCTGGTGCCGCGGTCAATGGGGAAGGCTGTTCTCCTCTGGCACAGGAGCTGATTAAGGAGAGGGTGACCCCAGGGAGGCTCAGTGTTGAGTTTTTGGCCCAGTCGGTTGGGTGGCAGGTTAATTCAGTGTCGTGCTGGAAGAGCAAAGGCTTCCGCTGGCCGTGAGGAACTCGGCGGAGGAACCGAAGCCCAATGTGTTCTCGAAGGGGGTCCTTGGGCGGGGAGGGGGTCCCCGTGCTGCCCGCCTCCCCGTCGCTCGCTGGGTGCTGCCACTGCCATTTCCCTGCTAACACGGCCTTTCTCTTCCCCTTCCCTAGGTCAAGCTGGGAGCTGCCCGACCTGCGAGAAGGAAGAGTGAAAGCCATCAGCGATTCGGATGGCGTGAGCTACCCCTGGTACGGAAACACCACAGAAACAGTGACCCTGGTCGGGCCCACTAACAAGATCTCCAGGTTCTCGGTGAGCATGAACGACAATTTCTACCCCAGCGTGACGTGGGCTGTCCCCGTCAGCAACAGTAACGTGCCGCTGCTGACCAGGATTAAAAGGGACCAGAGCTTTACCACGTGGCTGGTGGCCATGAACACCACCACCAAGGAAAAGATCATCTTGCAGACTATAAAGTGGAGGATGCGGGTGGACATTGAGGTCGATCCCATGCAGCTGCTGGGGCAGCGGGCACGGCTGGTGGGGAGGACTCAGCAGGAGCAGCCCCGGATCCTCAGCAGGATGGAGCCCATCCCACCAAACGCACTAGTGAAACCCAACGCCAACGATGCCCAAGTCCTCATGTGGAGACCCAAGCGAGGGCAGCCTATAGTCGTGATACCTCCCAAGTAGAGCAGCGCCCGGGCGCGCGCGCGAGGACCTGGGTGCTGCCAGCCCGCCCCAAACCAACGGGATTCCTGAGCCAAAGCAGACCTCTGGGGTTCTCCTGCCTTTCTAGCTGTGGTGGTTGGAAACGCGGTTCTTCCTTAGTCGTAAAGAGAGCCTGGCCGGCGCGGGGGCGCGGAAGAGGGATCGCTGAGCCGGAGGATTTCCCAGGAAGCGGAATTGAGTACTGCGAGAGGCTTGTGGCTGGCAAAGAGGCCGTCTGACCTAAACGACTGGTCTTTCCTTGAAGGGCTGTGCGAGGAGCGATTGAACCGTGCCTGTGGCAAATGCTGCTTTTCCACCCAATTGGAGGCAGAAACGGAGACCGTGCCTGCCGGATGTGGAGGGTCCTGCGGTGACCCTTCCCGCTGGGGCGCGGGTTTCCCCGCCGTGTCTATACCTATGCATTTCAGATGGATAATCGTCCCCTCGCCCTGCTCGCTGGGACTAGGCAGGAGGGCCCGGGAGCGGAGCAGGAGCTGGCAGAGCCAGGGCGCTTCTCCGGAGCCCGGCACGAGCTGCTGCTACTGCCCAGGAGGGGTTTTCCGCAGCCCAGGGGGAAGCGGGATGTTTTGCATGCGTCTGGGTGTGTTTGGAGTAGTTGTGAGTGTAGGAGATGCCATAGCTCTTTTCCGTCTTGGAGTGAGATCTGAGGGCAGGTTAGATGTCCTTTGGTTTTAAGGTGCACTAAATCTTTGCAGTTCCTCAATCTTCCCCCCTAACCCCCCGCCAAATCCCGCTGGCCCCTCTCTTAGGGAAGCAGCAAAACCAATCCTTATCTGCACGAGACATCAGGAGCGATGCCCGTTCACCCAGCGCAGGGCGAGCAGGCGCTTGTTGACCGTGGGGTCCCCAAATCTGCTCGGAGGTACCCCAGGACCCGCACGCTTCCGCTGCAGACCCAGGTCCTTGGCGAGAAGCTGGGTGTTTGCTCATTTTCCACGCAAATGCTGGCTCAGGTGGAGACCTCCACCTCCTCCTCAGCCACCCACGGAGCGGGATGGCTACAGGTGGGGATGCCGGTGGAGGGGATGGCATGGCTAGCAGTAACTCCCCAGGCTCCACAGGGCTGGGGGTCGCCTCTCCGTGGATCGGAGGCTGGGATGTGAGCAAAGGCTGCATGAGTCTGGCCTGGGTTTGCCTGGGAAGGAGGCGGGGAGCATGCTGCTTGGGCATTTCGGGGATAACGGGGGTTTATTTGCCTTTCTCCTCGCCCTTTGCTGCCTGGATGGCTGGCGTTGTCTGGCCCGTGGGGCAGTGCAGTGCTGTGGGCTGCGATCCCCAATTCCCGACATCTCGCCGTCGGGATGCAGCAGAGGCAAAAGCCGCAGCTGCACTGCCGATACCCCAGGCGCCCCGTCGCATCCGGGCAGATGGTTGTGGCTTTCACTGCTTTCTCCGCTCCATCCTCTGCCCCGGCGTGAGCCCTGCGGCTCCTCCGGCTCGCGCCCCTGCCTTCGCGCCGTGGGAGGTTTGCGCTGCCCTGGGGATGTGAGTAATTCCTGCTGGGAGGGTCCCATCTTCTGTCCCGCTGCCTGGAGAGCCTGGGAAGGGTCGCTGTGTTGGCCACTTCCATGCAGAGCCTTTCCTGCGGTATTCGCAGCGCTGTCCTCAGCCTGGCTGTCGGCGTGCCCAGCCCAGCGCTGCTTTGCTCCCTGTGGTGTGCCGGCACATCCCTGTGGCATCGCTCCTCAGAGCTGCCAAGCTCCTGCAAAGCTTCATCCCGCTTTTCCAGGGCGGGATTTGCCCCCGCTGGCAAAGGGGCTCCCCAGGCATCTCAGACCAAAAAACCCTGTGAAATCCCCATGCTACTTCATATTGTCAGTAGTGTTTGCTGCTGATTCGATTCCTTATTTATTTTTTCCTTTGGGAGCGTTGCATTTTGACGCCTCGACGCACACTTCCCTGTGCCAGGGCCAGCGGTCCCGCTTCCTCCCGCTCGGCCTCGTGGCGTGGCTGGGAACCTGCTGCTTTTGGTGCCTACGTCTGGGTTTCGCCGGGGTCTGGGTTTCGCCGGGGGCCACAGCCTCGCGGCGGGGAAGGTTTGCAGGGAGAGGGGGCTCTGAGCTTTGGTCCGCTGTGTTTTCCGCAGCAAAACTTCTACTGGGAGCTTGCTGGTGCGGGAAGACGTCCCGCTCTTGTGTCTGCCCGTGGTTTTGTCTTGGTTCGTGTTTTGTTTTTCAAATAGCGTGTGTGGAAGGGGGTTAGAAAGCTAATTTTCCTTAAGATTTGGGATTTGAGGAGGGCTAAGTACCTTTCGGTTTGAAATAAGGCAGAGCGGTATTTTTGACTCCCTGGGACAGAAGCGCCTCTGGCAGCACGAGAGCTAAAAAGCCAGGGATTCCCTGCCAAAGGGGTAGCCCCCAGTTGGTGGCCTCCCAGCCGGCGGAGGATGCTGTGGGAAACAGCTCCCCGAAACCCGCGGGGAAGGTTTTGGGGCTGCGCGCTGGCCGTCAGCCCGGGGAGCTGCTGCCGCGCCGCCGTGGTGCCAGCTGGCGGGGAGGGAGAGCGGGGACGCTGCTGCAGGGATGCCGTCGAATTCGTTGCCGTCTTTTGGGATGCGCTGGCCGGCTGGAGCCTCGGCGCGTCCTCTGCCGCGTTGGCATGGCACCAAGAGAGCAGCGGCCGCTGCTTGGCGTCCCTGTGTTGTCTGCAGCATCCCCAGGGAGGTGCCCGGTGCTGGTGTGGGGCTCGGCACCTGGCCACCTCCATCCGCTCCCGAGGTTTCCCAGCCTGCAGGCAGGCTCCAGCTGAGCCCCGGGGCTGTGCCCGTGTTCCCCTCTCCGGGCTCCTGCGCTCGCTTCTTCTCCGACGGCTGGATTAGATGCGCTTAACTCGGTTTGACGCATGGGTCGTCTTTATGGGTATTTCCCCATTGGTTTTTTTTTTAAAAAAAAAAAAAGAATTTGTAAAAATTGTTTGCAAAAAGAAAAAAAATCATTTGCAAACAACGTTTACAAAAATTTGCAGGCATTTTCACATGTTCGCAAAAGGTGGGTGTTGGGGCTGGGTGAGCTGGGTAGCGCCGACCCGCGGAGCTGGCGCTGCTCCAGGGCAGGGAGGGAGGCGGCGGGCGAGAGCCCCCGGCTGCGGGTCCGGGTTCAGCTCACGGCCCCGTGGCCCGCAGCCCTACGGATGGGTACCCTGAGTGGGAGCCCTTCCCCGCCCCCCCCCTCTTTTGTACCAGCACCCCGTTATCTCAGGGAGGGGGAGCTGACGGAAACCCCCACCCCACGCTCCCCTCTCGCCCTGAGCCTCGGGGTGCCCCTTCCCCTCCGTCCCCGTCCTTGGAGGGGGGACTTATTTATTTATTTATTACTTATTTATTTCAGCTTTATTTAAGTTATTTATTGGTATTTATTGACGGCTGGAAGTCGGGGGGGGGAGTGTCATTTCTGCTGCATGGCAGGGGCAGCTGGGTCGTGTGTCCCCCCCCGCCTCCAACCCAGCCCCCTGTATTTTGGGGTGCTACCGCGTGTTCGGGAGTGCCGCTGGGGAGGGATGCTTGTGGGCCCCTGCGCTTTTGGAGCTGGGGAGGGGGGGAAAAGGAGGAGAATCCCTTTGGTGCCTGCAGGGAGGACACCTGGTGCCTGTCCCCTTCCCTCAGAAGCTCGAAGCCCCCGTGGCCCCTCCCCAGGCGCTGTGTTCCCTTCCCGTGCCCGTCCGTATTTATTGACCCGGCCTCCTGGCGTTTCTCCGTTCGGCTCCCGCTGGATTCGCTGTTGCCAGTTTCCGGAGATGGCGAGGAGAGCCAGGACGCGTGGGCGTCGCTATGGAGAAAAGACCAAACCAGGTATTCTGCTGCCGCGTGGGGAAAATCGGAAGGAGGAGAAGAGGAAAGCTGGTTTTGCAGAGTGCCTTAAACACAAATGACTCTACTGAGTAGGGGGCTTGGACTTCTGTCTCCGGGTGTTGTTACCAACTCGAACAAATGTTGCATTTCACTTCTCTGGGATTAAAAGAAAACCACTCGAGCTGTACTGGAACCAAAGCCTGTGTTTGCCTGAGTCCCTCTGGCTGGCTTGTTATCTCCGGGGCCGCGGGGGAGCAGGCAGGAATGTGTGGGCTCTCCGTCTTCAGCCCCTGCCCGTCTTGGAGGTGGGATCAGTGGCTGCCTCCGCTGGTTTTAAGGTCCCTGGTCTGGTGACGGGACTCATTCCCCCTTGTCCCGACTTGCAGGTGGCTTTGCTGGTGTCCCAGAGAGGTGGTGCTCGCCCCGCAGTGCCCCTTCCCTGGGGATGCTCGGCGCAGCCTCTTCGCACAGGGCCGGCCCTGGGGCCGTGTCCCTCAAGCTTCCAGAAAATCGGGCAGTCAGTTGGAAAACTCTGGAGCGGGTGGGCAGACAGCCCTTTTTCCCTTAGGAATCCAGATCAAGGCCAGTGTGCTGAGGGACCGGTAAGAAACCCAGGAGCTCATGCAGCCCAGCTGTGTGGAACTAGGGAAGCTGCCAAGCTTGGTAAGGCTGAAAAAACGACACGGAAAAGGGATGTTTCCCCTTGGAAATTGCTCGTCTCCCTCCCACTTCTTGCAGAGTGAAAGGGAGAACAAGAGTCAACACTGAGACCAGGGTTTTGCTTCTTGCAGTGACAATGATACGTGGGGATAATGCAGATTTTCATAACAAAGGTTCATTTAAAAGGCATTTGGGGGAAAATACAAATATTCGCTGCATGGTTCCTGCAGGCAATTAAATATTAATATCTTTCGATAATGAAAGAAGGGAGGTCTCTGAAACGCAGCCGTGTTTGGGGAAGGATGTCCTCAGCGGGGTGTCCTGTCCCGCAGGCCGGGGTGAAGGACACCCATAGGTGCTGGGAGAAGCCAGCGGCTCTGGACGTTATCCGAGGACTGAGGGGCCATGTCCCGGGTGGCTGTAGGTGCCACCCCAGGATTAGGCCTGGCGGGGAGGGGACCTCATTGCATCCAAGGCACTGCTAGCCACGAGCATCGACCCTACTAGTCCCCGCGTGCTGTGGGGGACATTTGTGCCCCGAGCCAGCCGATTTCTTTAATGGCTGCTCGTTTTGAGCGTTGCTGATTGTGCTGGGCACCAGGAGATGCTGTCAGGCAGCCTACGGGCTATTCGGTGAGCGGGTTTCTTTCCTAGCGTCATACTAAAACATTGCTCATCTCTTGGCAGATCCTTGAGGTGTGATCCCCCCAACCCCGCGGGCAGGCCAGGATAAGCACATTCCCTGAGCAAACACCTCCTCCTGCCCACCGCCGAGGCTCTGCCGCAAAGCGGGAGCAGTACGGCTGCCCTGGGCCCGCTGCCTCGTCTGAAACAACGTGCCCTGTGACAATCTGCGTTTCCAGAGTGCGTTATTAACGGAGGAAAACCCAAGGGCAACCTGTGCCGCTGCCACCCACCCGTGAGCATGGGCGCACGTCCCAGGGGAACAAAGTAAAGGGTGCGGGGTGCCGAGGACACCAGCAGAGGCAGGCGAGGGATACGTCAGGTAGTACTGAAGATCAGTTTATTTGCTCTATTCCCTCTTCCACAAAACCTGAAAGCAACCAACTTCCAGCAAGAGATGAGAAAGCAGTAAGTAAGAAGTGAGAGGTTTGGCTCTGCAGCTTCTCCCCTACGCACGGGACCAGACAAAGGTGGTAACGCGTTAGTGACGGCTGCTCCGAAAGGCATGCAACAGTTTGGAGCCCCCGAAAGCTCCCTGATGGGAGGCGTGTGAGCCCAGCAGGACACCCCTCCGGGGCCTGGCTGCTGACACCACGCTTTTCACCGTGCCTCCGGGAAAAGCTCGGCTGGTGCCGAATGGGAGACTCCTCAGCGTGAGCCCTGGAGCCCCCCCATGTCTGCTAACCTCTCCCTTGTGGGGCTGATTCCAGGCAAGAAAACACCCAGGGTTTTAGTTTTGAGGGGATGTGGGGGATGAACGGGATGGGGAGGATTGGTTTAGTATTGTGATGTGCCATCAGTGCGACAGTACGAGGCTGCCGATCATGCGGTGTCAGGGAGGCAGGAGGCTGGCCATGGGGAAGGCTCCTGATGCCGAACGACCCGCAGCCCGGCAAGACGGATGGGCAGACCCGCTCACTCCGGCTGCGGGGTGTAACGCAGGTACTTCTTGCCCGACGGGAGGTCCTTCGTGAAGACTCCTTTGGGAAAGAGCTTCTTGGCTTCCTCGTCAGGTAAGGTGGGCACGACCATGACGCTGTCACCAGGCTGGGGAGCGAATGGGAACCGTGAGAGCAGCAGAGGAGCCGGCAGGCTTGGAGGCAGGTGACACGTCCCTGCTGGCAGGGGACACTGCCTCCCCGTGAATGCTGTGCCCCAGGCACACCCCCTGGAGCTGGCAGCGAGGACTGAGCAGGACCTACACCAGGAGGTGTGGGTGATGTCAAAGTGAGATCCCGCCGGCCAGCTCTTCCCCACAGCACTCCCACGGGAACAGGGAGTAACGGGAGGGGAATTTGGGCATCTCTACGACACAGGAGGGAGCACAGCTTGCTCCAGTCTGCTCGTCCATTCCTATTGCTCAGGCGCCCCTGGACAGGCGGTGCTGGCTCCCCCGTGGCATGACAACCCCCCGGGAAAGGTGTGCTGGTGGGTGAGCTGGCCCGTCACCTGTCCCAAGGTGTCCCATAAGCTGTCCCGAGCTTACACTGCGGGAGACAGGAGTCTCCAGAGGCGAGGGTGCCTCCATGCTCTGCTGTGCCCCAGGAAGGGAAGGTGCTGTTTGTTGTACGCTCGGCACGTGGACGCTGGTGTAGATGGATGGAGCGGCGCAAAGGAATGCACCGATACCCCGAGTTACTCAGCCTCCGAGGCTTGTGCCTATGGGGCCCTCCTGCCCAGATGGAGCAGGTGTTTGGAACAGTGCTCTGGGAGCCTGGTCCTGCCTCATAACACAGGAGGACTTCTCCAGGACACCATGTAACAGCAGGAGCGTGTCCTCTGGCTCCAGACAGGCAGGCCTCCCCAGTAACAGCTATCAGAGACAGCGGCCGGACTGGTCCAGGAGCTGAGCAGCTCTGCTGGGCTGAGCAAACACCGGCCAGCTAAAGGAGCCAGACTGTGCTGCTTGTTCCTGCTTTATCTCGGCTGCAAAAACTGGTTTTTGGGGAGTTTTAAGTAGTGCTATTGATCAGGGATGGCCACAGCTAAGCAACTTCAAGTAGTAATTTTCCACAAGGAGAGGACTCCGTTGTGTACATGCTGGACAAAGTCAGGCCGTGCCCATACTGGCCTTTCCTGGCTCAAAGGCAGGAAAGCAGCAAGCCAAGGAGGGGTGTCCTGTGCTTGCTGCTTCGAGTGGCCTTTGGCACACTGACATCTGGTAATGCCCTTCCTTATCACAGACAATTAGGGCAGGACCTGCCTTGGCCCATAGCTGATAGCCAGAAGGGCCAAGCCCAGAATTTGCCAGCACCAGGGATCGAGGGCAGGGAAGGGAGTTCCTATGTCCAGGAAAGGAGGTTCCAGTCCTGGCTGACTCCAGACTGCAACAGCCTGGGGGCCTGGGCTGGGATTTGACTCATATCCCAGGACCTCAGCAGCTTTCCCCACCCCACGGGTCCCCAAGGGAGGCTGGGTGATGCTCCAGTGCCTGTTTTCAGCACCCAGCTGTGAGCTTTGCTCCCCTCCTCACCTTCCAGTCCACAGGGGTAGCGACCTTCTTGTACGCCGTCAGCTGCAGGGAGTCCACCACTCTCAGGATCTCATCAAAGTTTCTCCCAGTGGTGGCTGGGTACAGGATGGAGAGTTTCAGCTTCTTATCCGGGCCAAAAATGAACACCTGAGCACAGGGAGACAGGGTCAGGGGCTGGGCAGAAGATTTTCTGTCCAACTGAACCGCTGGATCTGCTCAGCCCTGCTGCTCCTCCCTTTCCTGGGAGGCGGCCTGCTGGATAGCAGGTGTTGGGACAAGGAAGATGCCACGGTGGGAATCTCCTAGAGCAACAAGTAATGCCCAGGCACAGAGAACTCTGTGTTTGCTCTGGGAGCTCCCGTTTCCAATGCCAGCTTGTTTTGCTACTTGCAATGTTTCCTCCCCTTGACCTGTACGTTTTTGATGGAAGTGTGGGAGGGGAAAGCCAGCAGATTAAGCACTTTTGTCCCCTCTGTGTTAGGACAGGCACAACCAGGATGAGCTGGCAGCAACAGCAAGATGGAGCTGTTGCCAGCAGGCCAGAGCTGGGCGAGCCCCTTCCTGCAGCACAGCCCACGGATCTAGCCCAAAGAAGTCAACCTAGCTCCTGAAGATGGTCGTGTCCATCCAGGTAAGCTGCCCCCATCTTCAAGCCCAGCCCCACAGACAGAGGGCAGGATGGCAGGCAATGCCGACTGCTGAGAAGGCTGCCGTGCAGTGGTGCTCCAGCATCAGGTACTCACCACGCGAGCGGTCAGGGGCATGCCGTCCTTGTCCCGCTCATCCGGGTCCAGCATGCCCAGCTTGACAGCAAGCTCCCGCTTCGCATCAGCAATTATCGGGAAGGGGAGTTTCTCCTCGGGTTGTTCCCCGTTGTACGCGTTGATGTCCAGCAGGGACAAAACCATCGTCACGCTCATGCTCCCTGCTGTGGGTACCACCACGGGAGACAGAGGCCAGGCAGGGAGACCTCCATCCAGGCTTTACACATATGGGGCAAGCTTCTGCAGAGGGGCCATGCAGAAAACATGGTCAGCAGCTGCTCTACAGGAGCTTGGGACAGCACAGCCAGGGGCTCATGGCCGCCTATGAAGTTTCTCTGCTTCCAGAAACCAGGTGATAAACAAGAAACCTGCGTGCCAGGCTGGACTCTGCCTTGTTCTTGGAGTTTTTAGGCTGGCTGTGCTCACATCCTGTCACTCAGCTCTGGAACTGCCCGTGGACCAGCTGCTTTGCCCGGGCTGTGGGTACGGAGAAATAGGAAAGTCCTGCCCGTGCTGGTGACACAGGGAGATTTACCCACCTTCCCTCTTCCAACCCTCTCCCAGGAGGTGATCTAGCACTGCTGACAGATGTGTTGGTGTCGTAATTGGACTGTGCTCTTAAGGAACAGTTTCTCTGCTGGCAGAGCAAACTGGCAATTCTACAGCTAAAAAAGGTCAAGTGTGAAACACTTCACAGGTCTTGAGCGAGGGAGCAGCCCCAGTCAGCAAGTCACTCCTAGCTTACTTAACTAAAGGCTCTTGAAAACAGAGGGAAACTCTGAGTGCAGGTGCTGGGACACTGCTGGGACACTCCTTTATGAACCACGGCTGGGACAGAAGAGAAAACCATCCCCTTCCAGAGCTATGCAGGCTCCCCCTTTTGACCACGCTTTATGAGGTTGCTCCCTGTGCTAGTCCAAACTTGACCTGCTCCACAGGGAAACTGTATTTTGAGTGTTTCTGAATCTGGCCTGGACTTGGCCAAAGCATTCAGGTTTCCTTGCAGCTTGTGGTACTACCCGTATGGGTCACACTGAGCCACAGCAGGGTTGGGAGCAGCCTGCTCAAGGCAGCACAAGCAGAGCAGCCGCCAGCATTAAAGCAAGTTTAATCCAAGGTTGCTGCCTCAGAACAGAGCTCTCTGTTCCTTCCATCCTCTTTATGCTACAGGGGGACAAAACTGATTCCAGTGCTGACACAAGCCTCCCGCGCACCACTGTGGTGCGTTATCAGCTGGGGAACGGGCCGTGTCGCGCTCAGAGGGAACCTGGGGAGGGCAGGGCTGGAAATGCTGCCCCTTGGCACTGCCCACAGCCGCTCAGAGCATGGCAGAGGCAGCAAGAGCAGGCAGGCCCTGCACCACTCCTCGGCCCTCCCAGGCTGACAGTGGTGACATCAGGGGCTGTCACCCTGCCCCAGCTGCTCAGGATGCTGCAAGGAGGTCAAGTGGTGCACACGTGGCAAGATGTTTCCTTTCCAGCTTTTCTCTTCACTTGCTTTCTCCCCAGGGCTTCCTGAGTCAGCGCTGCACTGCAAAAAGGGGCTGGTTTATCTCAGCTGGGTTGTGGTCAGGCCTGCCTTGGAAAGAAGGAATCGGTTCCATTCTCCTGCAAGACCTGCCTCGTCAAAGCAGAGCGGGGAAGGAAAGCGGAGCCAGAGAGGCCAGACCAGGCAAAATGCTTCTGAATGCCCCACAGAGTTGCAGGAGGCTGCAGATGAAGGTCAGACAGTTATATCTCCCCATCCCTTCAGAGTGGGGGATGGAGGGAGCTTCTAAGAAGCACTATCCAAATCCTATGGACTGTAACTTGTTCCAACGTGCACATAATTTCATGACCTGGGGATCTCTGGACAAAACAGCCTCATAAACCCCACCCTATTTTGCAATAAGACACCCAAGACTCACTCACTTCCCCATGAACTATTTTTCTTTCCACAGTCCTAGCTCAAACCAGACATCACTGGAGTGGTTTATTCACCCCAACTCACCAAGGCGAAGGCATCATCGGCCAAAGAGAGCACTGAAACCTCCTCTGACACGCCAGTCAACCCTGCTTAAGGAGCTCATGCATTCAGCCAACCCCTGGAGAAGCAGTGCACAGACTGGGGAGGTAGGAGAGTGGGATCAATCCCTGGGTGAATTACAGGCTTGTTCCGAGTCCTGGAGCGAGCCTCTGGGTCTCAGCTAGAGATGGCTAAAACCAGCAGTGACATCTTTGGCTGCTAAAGCAGAGCTGAGCAAAATGACATGAGAATTATTGGCTATACTCTGGTCACACCTTTCCAAGCCCCATCTGCCCACTGAAATTCAGCAGCAAAGCAAGCAGAAGTTTCTTTGTTGTTCCATGCAGGATTTCAGCCACTTCCTCCTGTCTCCCTGCAGAAAAGAGCCTGTCCTTCACAAAGCTTTGAAAATCTTCTTGTAATTTTGAGGATTTTGTAAAAATCAGCCATACCCTATAGTTCTTCAAAGGCTTCTAGCCAACCAGGAGAGGAGACTCCCTTACAAAAGCAAAACCCAAACTTTCCATTATATTTAACGAGATGTTATCTGCTAATTTGACTGGTGGTTTCAGTCAGTTTGACCAGCGCAGAAACCTCATTAACTGGTGTGGTATTTGTATGCTGTTTTTCCCAGGCCCTTCTGAGGTTTGGTAGGACATCAGCCATGCACCACTCAGGTACGAAGGTCAATTTAAGCAATGAGGCAATTAGGTAATTTCTGAAGCCAGTCAGACACGAAACAACTTTTGAGTGTGGAAATTTCTCACCTTTACTACCTCTTATTGCACGTGTGTCTCAACTCTGGAAAATGCATGAGAACATTCCCAATTTTAAGAGGCGGGTTATTCACCCAGGGATTTTTACACTCTGGCCATATCTGTCTGAAATCCTTACTTTACACCCCTTCCACCGATGAGCCCTGGAGCCATACTCCCTGGCAGCACACCATTGCTGAGGCTGCATCTGAAGTTCCTTTTATGTTCCTTCAGCAAGCTATTTCATTCCCATCTCTTTTTTTATGCTCCCTTATGATGGTTTTATATTTAACACGATCCTATTAGTGGTTTTATGTTTAACATGCCCCTGTTTGTTCTCTGTTTTCTTTTCCCTGCCTCTGCATGAATCGCACCCTTTGAAGACTGCCCGTTCACTTCTGACGCCTCCTTTCTTTTCCTGTTTTATTACAGAACTTTTTGAGGCTCTGTGGATAAGATTGCCTTCCTCTGAGCTTTTCGCACCACCTTCATGCACGTTTTACCCTTTCAGGTGTTGGTGGGAGAACAGTTAATACTGTTTTCCTCTTGTTTCAGAGTGCCTGTGCACAGGGTGCTCTGGACTTTGCGGTGTACTCCATGAAGATGGAGCAGACCTTCCTGTCCCTGCTCTGTGTTTTAGCACCTCCCATCCTATATGCTTTGAGATTCAAGTGTCTTACGACGTTATCCTCATCAGATACATAATTCCAAGACCGTGCTCTGTTCTGTGTAGTCTTTACCTCTGGCCTTCAGAGCAAGGCAGCAGCACAAGCTCCCCCTGCACCCCCCCACAGCCCGTACCTTGCTCCAGGAGAGGTGGTCTTGGACGCTGTCAATGGAGAGGGCGATCATCTTCACGTTGCGTTTGCTGAACTCGGGCGCCAGCTTCGCCGCCCGGCCAAGCTCTGTGGTGCAGACGGGGGTGAAGTCCCGCGGGTGGGAGAAGAGGATGCCCCATCTGAAAGATGAGAGCAGGAGATTGCATCAGGGCGAGATGTCATTCTGGTTTGTACCGCAGACGAAAAGCTGTACGGATTGCACTGCACGGAGACTAGTGCAGGAACAGCTCATCTCTCTGCTGAGTGGAAATCCTCTCCTGGGAACTCTTCCTGCCCTATCGCTAGAAGCCTTCATGAGACGAGCCCCGCTCATCATGCTCTGAGAAACTCCCTGTGCCTTGCTTCCCCTCTCCCTCCAGGATCCCCCAAGGAATGCTGGAATGGCCCACTGTTCCCAACATGGAGGTGGACACTATGCCATGTGAGGAAGTTTTGGGGCAGTCACATGTACGCTCTGTACCCCAGAGCCCTCACGTGTGAGGGCATGTAGACACCAACCTGCCATCCACGTTATTGCACAGATCATTACGGATTTACAAAGCTATTCACAATCCTGTACACCTCCTCGTCAACCAGAGAGGAGAAACACCCCTGGACATCGTGCAACTTAAAAGAATGGGATAGAACCAAACCTTAACCCAAGTGTGCTGCCGGGAGCTGCTGAACGTGCTTCATAAAAAAATAAGAATTAATCAACTAATGGGGGAGGTCAGAAGTCACCATAACATTATGGCTGCAGTTACAACAATACTACCACCCGTGGTTTTGCCCACCGCTTCCCATCAGTGGCTTTTGCAGTCTTTAGAGCAGGCAAATACAAGTCGCCCCACTTTACAGGTAAGGCAGCCAGGGCACAGAGACAGGCAGCAATGCAGCCCAGCAGCGAGACGGGCTTATGGCAAAACGGCTCCCAGCTCTCAGGAGTTTCCAGAGGCTGATGCAAAGCCACCCCCGGCACTCGAAATTCCCGGCCAGGGACTTGTCGCATCATTTCTCAGCTCAGCACTCACAGGGCTTATGGTACCGCCCTTCACCTGGCCCTCAGCGCTCAGTAAATACAGCCGCATGCCACAGCATCTGGGGAAAGTCCTGTCTCAAGAGATTTGGGAAGGGAGCTGAAGGGACGAAGAGAGCAGCACCCTGGAGCTCTGACAGAGCCAGGCGATTGCCACGGCTCACGCGTTACCTGGCGACTGGTGCTACAAGTCTCTTTAAATGATTACTTGAATAAAAAGGCAGCAAACAACCGAGTAGAAGCTGGCCAAGAAAGCTGCCATGGGGGTGATCAGGCTGGAACGGCCAATTTTAAGAACCCTGCAGCTTTTTACTTGCTAAGAGGGTTCCTTTTTCCCTGTTTGCCCAAGCTCACAACACTGACAGGAGCGGACGCAAATGCCGATTCAAGCCTGCCAAGTGCTGCTGGGAGCGAGTCCCAGCCGTGCAGTGCCAGCACCCTCCTGCTTGTGCCAGAAACGGAGCAACAGGCTCTGTGGGAAACAGCGCCTGAAGGCATGTGGCCTTCCACCTCGGGCTCACACAGGGCCACAGCCCGTTGCCACTGCTCGGTTACACACCTTTGCCCGCTTGGGCTCACTCACAAGGGACGTAGGTGACACATGAGCTGATCTCTGGGCCTGCCCTGAACTGAGCGCTGCTCTGGCAAGCCTGGCTTTGCCCTTCCCCAGGCTTTGCCGTTTTCAGAGCAGCTCTTCCCTCTCCTCGAGGGCTCGCTCACCCTCTTGCCGTACAGCCTGCAGGAGGGGATGGGGGACAATGGGGAGAGGCGGCTCTGCCCACTCAGAGGGGCCCGTGCGCGCCCCGCTGCTGTGCTCCCCTGGAAAACCAGAGTGCCCGGCTGCCTGGCGGGGGTGCAGTGGCCTCCCTCTCCCCCAGAGCACACCCGTGAGGGCTGCTGCTGGGGCTTGACGGGGAAAAAAACCCACTTTTGCAACAAGCCCGAGGCACAGACTGGCCCAACTCTGCCTCCTGACGCTGGTCACGCGCCTGTGGGAGGCTCCCACTCAGGGTCGAGCTGGGCTCCCACACGTAATCACAGAATGCTTTTGGACCTTCAAAGGTCACCTGGTCCAACCTCTCACACAGGGAGCAGGGACATCTTCAACTCCATCAGGCTGCTCAGAGCCCCGTCCAACCTGACCTTGAATGTCTCCAGNAAAACAAAAAAACCAACCAACCCAGAGCCACATAATTCACCGTCGCGCTGCTCTGGAAGGACACCCTTCCCCNCCACCTTCATCATAAAAAATGTCTTCCTTATACCTCCTCTGAATCTACCCTCTTTTAGTATAAAACCATTACCCCTTGTCCTATTGCTATGGACCCTCCCCAGCTCTCCTGGAGCCCCTTTGGGGACTGGAAGGGGCTGTAAGGTCTCCCCGGAGCCTTCTCTTCTCCAGGCTGAACCCCCCCAGCTCTCTTAGATCCACAGCAGAGGGGCTCCAGCCCCCCCAGCATCTCGGCGGCCTCCTCTGGCCCGGCTCCAATGAAAAAACAAAAAAACCAACCAACCCAGAGCCACATAATTCACCGTCGCGCTGCTCTGGAAGGACACCCTTCCCCCTCGGTGCCCGGCAGCCAGGCCCGACGGCGTTTGGGGCGGGGGGGGGTGGTGGCGATGCGGAGCTCCCCGATCTCCCGCTATCCCCCCCCGCTCCCGCCATTCCCCTCTCCTCCCGGTGCTCACGAGTCTCCCAGGAAGTCGTGGAAGCGGATGCGGCCCTGTGTGGTCTCCGCTTCGAAGTTGGGCGCCTCGTCGCCCAGCAGCAGGCCCGGCATGGCTCCGGCTCCGCTGCCGCCGCCGCTCCCGCTCCTGCGCCGCCGGGGCTGCCGCCGCTCTGC
>VXBO01012252.1:124281-169043 GCA_013400135.1 Rhinoptilus africanus | reverse complement strand
GCGCTCCTTTTCCCCCTTTCTCCGGTAGTGGCGGGGATGGCGACGTACGTGAGCGAGCTGGAGGCGGCCAAGAAGAGCCTGAGCGAGGCGCTGGGCGAGAATGTGAAGCAGTGAGTGCGGCTGGGGGTAGGGGTGGGGAGTGTCCCGGCGGGCCGGGCCTGTCAGGGCGTCCCGCCAGACCGGGCCTGTCAGGGCGTCCCGCCGGACCGGGCCTGAGAGGGCGGCGCTGACCGGCCCCCTGTGCCGCCACTCTGCAGAAGCCTCAGCGCTGCCCTGGCCCTGGGCCGCTTTACCCTGGTGGTGGTGGTGGGGGAAGCAGTGAGTTTAGCATTAACGCTTTTTGTTTGGTGTCTGTGCCTTCCTTGCTCTTCCCTAGGTACTGGGCCAACTTGAAGCTCTGGTTTAAGCAAAAGATCAGCAAGGAGGAGTTTGATTTGGAGGCGCGCAGGCTTCTCACGCAAGACAATGGTAAAAAGCCATCTTGTGTGTGTTTTCCTGCTGGCTCTGCTGCTGCCTTGCCCATGCCGGGCCTGGAGGGAGCTCCTTCCTGCTGCACGGTGTTTCCGGAACAGGGAAATTGCTGTGGGGGGAAATAAGAATGCCCAGGGCTCGGGTGTCAGTGGAGTTACAAAGGTGGGAGGTGCTCTGGCTTGCAGGGGGAAGTCCCGTTGGGGCCCTGGTGCTTCCAGGCAATTTGGCTGTGTGTAAATACAGTAAGCAGGTAAAATATGCTGTCTCGGCAACCACGGAGGTGTTTTCTTGTGTCGCTGTAGAGACCCTCTCCTTTCCATACTGCACCCTCTCTTTGGTTGGGGCTAAACTGGTGGTGTGGCTGAAGTGGGGGAGGGAATGCCTGAATTCACTGCAGCTTATGAAGCAGGCAGATTCCTTTCCTGGCGTTTGTGGGTGGCAGGTTGGAGTGTTGAAGGGTGAGACTCCTTTGTGCTCACCTCAGTGCGGGTCTGCAAACACTGGTGGTCATTGCTGAGAGCGTTGCGGGGGCTCCTGACTTCCACCTTCGCAATCCCTGTGGGAAGGGGCAGGGAATTTCTCAGTGCTTGGGCTCAAAGGCCAAAGAGGTTCCTGCAACCCTCTGACCCTGCTTTTCAAGTTTATCTCTGTTCTTTCTAATTTGTAATTACTCACTCTGTGTTTCAATGACCCTTCTGTGAGGAAGCTGCGTTTTATCTAGAAATCGTTTGACTGAACTTCACCTTCCTGGGGCTGGTTCTTACCAGTCCTTTTCTAGCAAAGCCAAAAGCCCTGCTACCAGAAGTCTGTGTGGCAGGAGGGGCAGCTGGTCCTGCGCTCACTCCTGAATACATCAGATGTTTCACGTTGAGGGCTGTAGGGCTGGATTTGTGTGTGTGTCACACTGAGAGTGACCTAACGTTTCCATGCCGTGTGTAGTACCCTTTGTGTTAGCATGGAATTAGCAGATTCTGGGTCCAGTAGAAGAAAACTCTCAAGAAAACCTAGAAGCAGGAGCTAAGTGTGTGGGGAAAACATGAGATTGGAAAGGCACAGTGAGCTATTTCAAGATCGCTTTAAGGGGGTTGTCTCTGGGCACTGAATTGTTGCTAACGAACTGTCTGTCTTTACGCAGTCCACTCTCACAACGATTTCCTCCTGGCTATTCTTACCCGATGCCAGATCTTGGTTTCTGCACCAGGTAAGTCCTGAGAAGCCTCATTAAAAACAACTGGGTAGTAAAGCTTTGCCACATGGGTATTTGGAGGGTTTTGTACAAAGGACTCCGATTTTCTGAGCTTCTATATTCATGTTACTTGTGCCACACAGGCAAACGAGGACTACAGGACTTTAGCAAAGTAGCGATCCAGCTGATTTCAGCAGAGATGCTTTTTATAAATAAGCTGCGGGTGGTTAGAGACTAATGCTGGATTGCTGTGTGCGATAAGCTGGTGTGACTTCTGGCTTGGGTGTGTGCTGTGAGCTGCAGTGTAAAGAAAGGTGCTGCTTTGCCTTTGATCTGCTTTGCTTACCCGTTCCTCCCTCTCCTTGACTTGGTGATGCTCTTTGCTCTTATCTCTGCTGGGGATATAATTTTGGGGAGTTGGATTTTCTAGACTGATCTTGAAAGCAAATATGTATCTGATGGAAAAATGCTTACAGTGAGTCTTGATTGAGCTATGTGCAATTAACCCAACCTTCTGCGGGTAGTTAGCCTTTTAACTTTGTAAGCGTTTAGGCTTGCAGTCAGGATTGCAAAATAGGTTTTGTTTGGTCTTCAAAAGAGCTCTCAATCCAGGCATCTGATAGGAAGGACAATTGAAGTACCGTTCCAGATATGAAACTGCTGTGTAATAAGGGAGAGAAAACTGTTAGAGCTCTGATGGGCTGACAGCTGAGAGATGAGCTTTTTGAGATAAGAGAATGCCTGTTACCAGGGTACTTGAAGGAAGGAAAAAATGCAAAATTTATGGATTGCCCACAGCTCTTTGTGTTGTAGCTGGTCGTTAACTATACCAGCTGTGCTAATTAAATACTAACCTCCCCCACCTCCAAACTTGCTTGGTTTGCTCTTTTTACAAGCACCTTTTGAGGCCCAAACTCATCCTCCTTAGCAGTCTTGTAATTCAGAAGATTTATGTCTCAGCCTTGCTGCTCCTTGCTTTTTGACTTGGAGTGCTTAGAGCTGGACTATAAAAAGAAAGCATGAGAACAGTATTTCTGTGAGTATTTCCTGAGGCAGCTGAGTCTAAATTAGGAGGGGGAGGAGGGGGAGAGTCCCTGTGTTTTCTGAGCTCGGCCCTGGGCTGATGTGAGTGGTGAAGCAGAGGTGGTAGCCCAGAGGTCTTGCTTCTGAGTGGCTGGAGTCAGGGTAGAGCCTGCTGCTGTGTGACTAAAATTGGGGTGGTTCATTCCTGTGTGCGCCGCTCTGTGCTTAACTGTATTGAATTTCATTTGTCTCTTTAGCCAGTCGCTTAGCCTCGTGCAGCTCTTTAGCTGTCTGGTCAGGCTTCGCTTTCCTGGGCTTGAATAGCTCGGATTTGTCAGCAAACTCTGCCGGGTCCCCGGTACCCCTTTTTTCAGGGCTGTTTAGGAATGTGTTAAAGGTAGGAGCCCCAGCACAGAGCAGTGTGGTGCTTCACCGGTGTCTTCCATATGCTCGTTATTTCCTGCCTGACCTTTTTAATTTCAAGCCCTTGCCAAGGACTTTTCCTCTTGTCCCTTTGTAACTTACTGTTTTTAAGAGCCCTCGAAGAACCCTTCTTTGTAGTGCTTCAGCTGACCAACTGGATCGCCTCCAGTGCTTTCAGGCAGGCTTTTGTTGGCTCTGTCCACAGATCAGCATAAGCCAGCTTGGAAAAAAAAGATCAGTTTAATTACGTGTGTGTTCTTAAAGACATAGTTTAGTCCTCTGCAGTTAACAGTATGTGCTGCTAGTCCTTCCTAGAGTTTCTGTTTTGTTCTCCTCAGATCAATGCAGAGTCTCCCAAGGATTTTGGAGCTAATCTGTACTGAGATGCCTGGTTTTGGGCCACTGACTGGTAGATCTATTGTATGTGCGTTTTACTTGCCAGTCTGCTGTGTGTGGTGTAGCGGGTTGTACATGCAAACCCGGGAAAGTGCAGTACGAGTGGAACACTAGATGTTATGTCCAGATTTCTTTTTCTCCCCCTAGATGCCAGTCAGACACCTACTAGGGGTTTTTTGTTGTCTTGTCTTTTCCTCATGTAAGAGTGGAAAGCTAACAGGCTTTTGTCCCCACCACTGTTTTGGGTAGAAGGTGTTGACTTCATATTTGATGGAAACAAGTAACTTGAAAGAAGTGTGCTTGGTGTGCATGGCACGCCATCACAGGGGTTACTGATGCATGTACTTTCCACCCCCGTGTGAGAGAGACAAGGTGGAAAGAACCATCTTTAAAATGCCAGTTTGTATTAAAAAAAAAATAACGGTGTGATCAGCATTAAAAGTGTACTTGATATTGTGGCATTTGGAATAGGAAGCCTTGGGGAAGGTATCTTTAAGGAGGGATTGTAACACATGTTGAACCATCTGAACAAACCCATCTGATCCAAATTTTGCTGCCTCAGTAGAAGTGGTTCCACCTGGGCTTGTAAGAGGGAACACTGGGAGAATGTGAGAACACTTTCCATTTCCCCCCCTCTCGTCTGCTTAGGCCATTGGTCATGCAAACTTCAAATCCCAGTTCAACACCCTATGTGTGACGGGATACTTAGGACTCTGTGGAGAGGGAGGAAGGCTCAAGTCTATTCCAATGTGAGGAGTTCCTTAAATTTCTGCACCACTGAGGGTGCACCAGGATCCTACGCAATGCTAAATCGGCCTTCTCTGCCATTTTTAAAAATGGGTGGAGTTGTTCCCTCTGGCAGCCGTGTTTGTGAACGCACCAATAAATGCTGGAGTGGCACCCGGCTGTAACGTCGCTGGGAAGCTGTGAAAGTGCCCGCAGAGAGGAACTTCCCCGAAACGTGCTATCTAAAATACTAGAGCGGGACTTAATGTTGGTTTTAGGTTGGCTATACCCGCCCGAGTGGTGTGGCGCGCTTCCCATCACAAGAAAATTGTTTTCTTTGGTATTCTCTTTTTAACGGTATTTTCAGAAGTGCTTTTCTGAATTTTTAAATCTCTTTTTTTTCACCAAAAAAAATCCATCAGGAGGAACTCCAGTTTAAAGCCTTTCTTAACCTTGCACGGCGTTGCTCACTGCTTATCTTGCTCGTGGGACAATTGCAAGCAATCAAGTTAGCAAGGTTTCTTGAGTTAATACGTACTTCACTTGAACTCTTACCTCTCTCCTTAGCTAAATGTTAACAATAAAACTGAGACATTTGCAAGTGCTCGAGTTAGTGATGTAAGGATTTAATTTATTTACTAGTGATCTGGAGCCAACTAAGACACGGTTCAGCGAATTAGAACTCTTGTCGAGATAGCAGGAGCATTTTATTTTATCGGGGTTGCCCATAGGCTTTGCTCAAAGGGCTGCCAGCTGTGAGATGGACTCATGTTGCTCGTGTTCCTATTCTTTCCAGAGAGCTGTGAAGGGAGGAAAAGGAAGAAAATGGGAGTGTGAGTTATTGACCGAGCAGAGTCATCAGAAAATATTTGTCTAACCCCTTGTCCTTGCAGGAAGATTTTTAAAAAATGAAATACTGAAGGTCAAATAAACGACAGTGCGGGAAAATGCATGTTTCCTGTGCCCGGCCGCTTTTCTGTGTCGTGACTTTCTCTGTTGGTATCTTTGTCCTTTCCTCCTGTGCGGTGCTGGTGCAGCACGTCAGGAAAACCTGACACCCTCCGGACTGGCTGGTGCCATCGCTGTAGAGATGAGGCAGCTCTCAGAAAAGCGTTCTTATCTGTTATTTATCTTTTGAAGGCATATCAGCAGCCATTGCTGTGGCTTGTTAACATCTGATTCTCTTGCTAGCAAGATTAAATAAAAGCTGCGAACATCTCTGAAGTTTCATGCCTGAGCCACCCTAGCATTGTCATTTGTGGCCAGGAAGACAAGTACTGGTTTTCTTAGAATACTGAAGGGAAATTTTGCTTTCTTCATCTAGTGCAAGTCAGGCTTGGTAATATGGAAACCTGGAAAAGGAGCCAAAAATATTATCTGCTCTGGGCTCATTGTAATAGGGGAACAGGAGATAGTATCTCGCCTTTCCCTTGTTCTAAGATAAGTCTGGCTAGGTTTTCGTTAAGTGTGCAGGCTGAGAGCTAATTAAGCTGCATCTTTCCAGGTCTGCTGTCAAAGGCTAAAAACTTAGTTGCCATTTAGTTTAAAAATTACTACATTATTTTTTTTAAAATAAGGCATTTTGACAGTTCGGACTCTGCTATAACCTGTTCATCTGTAATACATTGTTAGATAAAAGGGCCTTGTTTGCTTTTTCTGTCTCTAATCTGTTGAGCTTTCTCCATCTGACTAGGGATATGTTAGTAACTGAGGCTGCGGAGGAGCTGTGTGAGACTTCTGACAAGGAGGAAGGCCCTGGGGTGGGGTGGCATTACGAGCTAGAGAGGTATTGAGAGCTTTAAAGTGGGCCAGGTAGCTTCTGTGTCTGTCCTTCACACACCTAATCTCCCCTGCCCGGAAGGGGTCTGACCTGCTGCGGAAGGGAGGAGGGAGAAGAAGGGGCTTGTCTGTAAAGAGCAAAATGTTCTGAGAAAGAAGTAGCATTATCTTGGTAGATCCTAAGGTGTGAGTACGGAGAGATCTCAATGAAGGGCAAGAGTGGTCCCCGAGATGATTGTCCATGGTGCTTTCCGCACACCCCCTTGTTAGGCCTCTGCTGCAATGTTGTCCTGATGAGTAGTGACAGCAGCTTTATGATTTTTGGAGAGGGTTTGTTTATTATCTTTTAATTTCCTATAACTGACCAGTGGATTTTGACAGTAGGGTTTGTTGTAGACTATTGTTTTTCACCTCACTAATACAATGCAGCTAAACTTTTTAATGAACTTTTTTTTATAGTGATAGTGTCATCTGTGTGTGTGTGTGTGTAGATTGTTTCTGACCCCTTCTTAGCAGCTAACCATTCATAAACTTCACCTGAATCCTCTGGTTTAGCCTGATCTTTAAAGTCATATTTTAGAAGTTTTTTTCAGGGTAGAGGGTGCTGTGCTCATGCTCCAGCCATGAGTCTGGGAAGCTCCGTGTAGCCAAGGGCTTCCAACCAGCCACCTTCCTTATAAACAGGACTGTAGTAAACTGTACTTATGAATTCCTGATTACAGCAAATTAAACGTAGCTGTGAGAGCTAGAGGTAAGTGTGCCCCTTGGTGTGAAGCTGGTGATGAGCTGTGGCAGCCTGCGGTAGCAGGAGAGAACCAGAAGTGGTTGGTTGTCAGTACTCGGCCGAGTTGTGGATGGTGACTTGTGGGATGGCGGCTGTCACTTCTTGCCTGTCTCTAGAGAAAATGGCCAATTCTGGTTCAGGTGTGCCTGGGGAACATCTGAGACGTGGCTGTGCTGTCAGCGCTGCCTGGTAGCACAGCTCCAGTTGGAGGCGACTGAAGTACCTGCAGAGCGGAGTTGTACCAGCTCCCTGGAGGGCAGGGACTATGGCACAGGGCACTTTCTGCTCCAAAGGAAAAAGCTGCTTGCTTGCTGTGCGAAACAAAGGGAGGAGGATACCAGTGACGCAAAGCAGAGCCTGCCTCTATAGCCACAAGAGGGCTGTCCAGTCTTTGGGTTGCACCGCTTGTTGACTGTCAGCGAGTGCCTAGGCATCCAGTGCAGCGTTCTCTGAAGCCCCAATGTACCTGAAGGAATTGTGCATGGATCCCCGTAAACCAGTCGGCAGGAAATCTGCCAGGCTCTGCTTGCCGAGCACGGTATGATTATCAGCACCTGCTTTGGCCTACTGTAGGCGTAGCTGTCAGACAGCACAGAGCGGAGTTTTGAGCAGTCTCCTCAAAGTGATGTGGCCAAATGTATGTATTTATTGGTACTACACAGTAATCTCTCGTTCAGCTGCTTGCCAGTTCAGGTCTGTCACAAGCTCACCGCTCATGTCTGCATTGTCCTGCTCCTGGGCTCGGCGGCCTTTGCAGTTCTCTCCCCCCCCCCCCCCCAACCCTTTCTTATCAGTGTAAAAGAACGATCAGCTGTGGTGTTTAACAGGGTTCCAGACAAAGCTTGCTAAAGCTGATGGGAACTGTAAAGGGTCAGATTGCTCATTTCTGCTGATTAGATCTGACCTGATCCAGGAGCTGGGGGGAGGAGAATTCCCCTGCAGGCAAGCTCCTGTCATCTTCCTGATGGAACAAATGGCTTGTTTCTTCCTTGCAGCTTTCTTTGGAAGCTGTGCTCCTCTCTGTCCTTCTGCCGTGGGTTTTTTGTGTGATGTGTGGACAGAAATTTCTACTTGAGTAATGGGTCATGAGTTAGTCAAGCTGGCAGGGGGCTGACAAAGGAAGGGAAGGGCTACCGAAAGCGTTTTCCCCGAGAAGCCCTTCCTCTAGGCCATGGCTGTTGGTTTTGGGTTAAGGCTTAGCTGAGGGCTAATTAGTAGGGGTTTTCCTGTGTGGACAGTTTCATCTTGGCCTTAAATCAGCAACATCTATTGAGTGTGGGTTTTTTTTTTCCTTTCTCTTCAATTTGTAGAGGGTGCTGGATCTCTGCCATGGCCAGGTGGCTCTGCAACGAAGCCTGGAAAACCCAAAGGAAAGAAAAAGATTTCTTCAGTTCGTCAAAAGTTTGATGTAAGTGTCCACGGTCATATGGTGGTGGCTCTTTGACATTTTGTTGGGGCTGAAGAGCTCTGGCACAGCATGCAGTTTTTGTTACTACCAGGGATGATGGAATCCATCACATGCAGTGCTGTGTATTATTTTTGGTTTGAGTTCCACTTTGGGGCAGAGGCTGGGGGTTAGTAGCTGCTGCCTGTCTCATGGAAGGCTCCTGAGAGAAAGGCTACGGTGTGGCCTGGCTTTGTTAAACACGAGAGAATCCATGGAAGTACACCTAAATGTCCAAGTTGTATTCCAGGAATCCACTTCACACATCTGTTGAATTCTTGAAGCAAAAATGACTTCCTATTTATTTGGGCAGAATTCCATGATTGTACGGTCTGTTCCGCAGAACTCTACAATCCAAAGTGTTAGTAGTAAGATGTTCCTTGGGTGGAGTGTTTTTTAGAGGGTCAGGTTGTTTCAGAAATAGAAATGCTTTGCGAAGATTCTGTCTGGTGGTACGTAGCAGAGAAACACACGAGAGAGAGTTGATTTTGCAGCGAAGGCTCTGTACGTCCATCTGGTGCTGTCACACATCTGTTCTACAGATCCTCCCGTGCTGCCAGACCAGTGGTGGGGTGGGGACCTGGTGTGGAAGAGGATTGGGATGGGGCACTGTCTTCCATGGGCGGAGTTTGGATAAGATGGTTCGCACTGGATGTACAGGTTGTTGAAAGGGAGAGTGGCTGTCTCTGAGCCAGATTTATCAGATGTCTCGGCACACTGTGGTCCAGCTCAGTTCTCTGACAAAGCAGAAAACAAACCAAGCAAAAACCATCCCAAACCCCAAGTTTTTCTTGCTGGTTTATTCAGCTGGATCAGCATTCCGTGCGGTTGGATGAGTGCTGAAGCCAATGCAAAGGCAGAAGGGGCAGCCATATGGCTGGAGATGGGGGAGAAAGGTGGGTGTGTGAAGCCCCTCGCTCTCACGCTGTGAGAAGGTAGCTTGGCTCAGCCGCAGGGCGTACCGTGCTTCTGGGGATTACAAGTCTGTGTGTGCTGCAGAGACCGGCGTTTCAGAGGGGTGCGAGTCCAGCCGAAGGCTTGTTTTATTTGCAAACTGCTGAAATGTCTTGCAGTGCTCACAGTTGTGACCTGAATTCTGATAACAGTCCCTGTTATCTTTTTTTTGTTGTTTTAAAACTTCACTGTAACTTTTCAGCGGCAAGTAGAGGAGAGTTTGAGAAGCAAGTTGCAACGTAGTGGAAGTCTTGGAATTTGGTATACTTGGATACCCCTATGTTATATTACACTTCTAGTGTGTGTTTATTCACGTGTTCCTGGAATGCTTTGTAGTAAGTGCTGTATGAAGTGTACGTCATGATTAATGGGCTTGTTTATTACCAGTGGAATTCCCGAGTAGTGTGAACTTGAAGTGCCTTGATATATCTAGATGTTTCCCTCATTGGTCATATAACAGCTGTGAATGACCACAGGTTCCTTCCAGTTGGTTTCTGCTCTCCCAAAACACATTCCTCTTGAGTTGCTTACGTTTCAAACGTCTGGTTTGTTTTTTTTTTTTTTTCCTGGCATGCAGTTTTCCTGTAATGAAAGCATAAGTCTTCAGAATTATGGGGAGGGAAACCTGCTTTCACATCGTTAGTGGGTGGATTGGTTTTTCACTCTGAGTTAAATGCCATACTGTCCTTTGAATAAAGCAGCCCCCCTTCCTCTCCTGAAACGAAGATGTGGGAAATCCACTTTGCTGCATGTTCATTGTTAATATTTAAAGTAGTGTTTCTCTTGATGCAGCCAGAGCCTTCTGCCAGTCTTCATTCCAGAGTCACTGGATTTGTGGCTTGGAGAGCTGAGGGACAGGAGTTGTGGGAGTGCTTGATGAACTGTGGCCACGTTGTTCCCTTGTGGTCTGGGGCTGGGCCAAGCACGTGTCTGGGCCCAAGGATCTGTCATTCCCGTCTGCTTTTTTCCACCTTCACCTGGGGACTGAGGTTTCCTGGGAGCCACCACAAGCACTCGGAGCTTTAGACACCAGCACACCAAGGGAATTGTGCTGGAATACGTGTGACCTGGGAAATGAGGGTTGCCACCTTCTGGTATGAATTCCTGTTCTGTGATGGCTTTTCTTCTAAATAATTGAGTCGGTTCTGAAAAATAGCCATAATCCATCACAGAATCAGCGGGTGCTCGGTAACACAGCTCTGCTCCGAGTATCGAAAGGGCATGGGGAGACTGGAGTATGAAACTCGGAGCTGGAATTTGGCGAAGCTGTTGCATTTTAAAGCTTCAAAGAAATGTACGAATCGCATAAGCTTTAGGATCATGGTGTTTAATCTTGATGGAAACTGTAGAGTTATTAAGTAATAAAAATACACCCTTCTGTACAAGAAATGACTAAATAGACAAGAACTCCTCAGCATAGAAGGAGGTGGCTGAGAGATGTGAAAGTCCATAAAATCATCGCCAGCCTGGGTGCTGTGAACAGAGATAAAAGGGACAATGACTGACCACATTTGAGACTTAACAGGGGAATCGAGTTAATGTAGCAGGTGGGAAGCAGGGAGCAAACCAGAGGAGGTGGCTCTTCATGTGGTGTGTTGTTGCATTGCAGGATTTCTTGCTGCAGAATGTTGTGGATACCCAAAATTTAGGTGGTTCAGCATGCTGCGGGAGGAGTTGATGGGCTGTTTAATAAAAGGACACCAACACTGGCTGAGAAACTTCTTCAGTCCCAAATCGTCGTGGGATGGGGAGGAATATCGCTCTGCTTGCCCCACTGTGATACCTTTTTGTAGGTCTTTGCTCTGCTGTTGGAGCAGGGATGCTTGGCTAGGTGAACCGAAGGGTCTGACCAAGTATTTATCTTCTTATGTCCTACTGTTGTTTTAATAACAGCACCGGTTCCAGCCTCAGAATCCGTTGTCTGGAGCCCAGCAATTTGTGGCAAAGGATCCTCAGGAGGATGACGATTTGAAGCTGTGTTCTCATACCATGATGCTTCCTACACGTGGCCAGTTAGAAGGAAGGATGATTGTAACCGCGTATGAGCACGGGCTAGACAATGTCACCGAGGAGGCCGTGACAGCCGTTGTTTATGCTGTGGAGGTGAGCGCGGGCTGGGCAGCAGTGGTGTTCCCGTTACAACAGCAACAGAAGGCTCGGTGTGCAGTATCTCCCCTTAGCCGGGAGAGGAAGCCTGCTTCTCTGATCGCCCGTTTGCCTTGGGAGGAGTAAGATGAGAATCAAAGGGCTTCCAGATTTGTGGCATCATCGGTGTAAAGTCTTGGATTTCTGCCTGCAAGTGTTAATTCTGAAGTACTTGCACATGAAAAGCTCCAGACAGGCTTAAGTGGCTGTTTTGGAAAATGCTGTTCCTGTCACTTGGAAGCAGAGACAGAACAGGAGCTCCAGTTAAAACAGTTCTATAAAAAATAATCCGTTAGAGGCACAAGTGCCTGGCATGGAAGTGAAGTGACGGAATCGGGTAGTGCCTGCAGGTGAAGTGCCTGCTGTTGCTGGTTTTGGCCGTCGCTGGTGGATTACCTGACGCATGCCAGGAATGGTATAGCCATCACTGGGAGTGTTGATGTGTGGATGGTTTTCTGGAGTCAGAACGTGGAGGCCAACCTGAATTCCCCCTCTGGGAGTGAGGCCAAATTAAGAAGCAGTTGTCTGCTGCTTTTTTCCGACAGTTGTTTCTCCAGCACTTTCCAGGCAACCGAATGGTCTGCAAGAGAGCGAGTGGCTTTTCACTGTAGCTTTAGGGCCAGTATTTCAGTACAAGTGTAACATTTAGTGCTAATTATAAAGTCTCTTAACTCTTTATCAAAGGGATCAGGGGCTGGGAATTTCCTAGCATTTAAGAAACCTCTTTGACATTTGAAGCAGCGCATCACACATTAAGAGTTCACAGGCTAATGCATACGGTACTCTCGCACAGGGCCACGTTCTCTCTAGCCAGCTGTATCAGATAGTGAAAACATACTGTAACTTGTCCAGATTTTGGTTCCCTTACAACTTCTAGGTCCTTGTGCTCATAGCAGCACTACTTTTGTCGTGCCGATCGGTGCGTCGCTTCTCCTAGCTGTGGCTTGGGAGGGCGGATAAATCGGCATGCGGAGTAAGAATGTTTTTCATTGCAGAACCACCTTAAGGATATTCTGACATCTGTGATATCCAGGCGGAAAGCCTATCGTCTGAGAGACGGCCATTTCAAGTATGCCTTCGGAAGCAATGTTAACCCTCAGCCGTACCTGAAGAACAGTGTTGTTGCTTATAACAATCTAATTGAGTGGTAAGGAGCATTTCCAATTTCAAATGCAGTTTGCTAGTCCCGGAGTCACTGAATGGTGCAGATTCTCTTTTTGACTTGGTAGAACCTCTTAATAACGGTGTTTAGCTTTCACACACCGAGGAGATATCAGTACAGCGGACTGTGCAGCTAAACAGGAAGGGAGAATGTGGGGATTTCTCAGCAGCCGAGTTCAGGATAGCGTTAGGTGTCTCTTCCTTGCCTGTGCTTGTCCGTCAACTTATGAAGGTCACCCTTGTCCCTCTGAATATTCTTAGTAATTACTGCTTTTCGGAAGGTGGAGTGAGCGACACAGGAGTTTTGCTGCTCCTGGGGAAACTGCCCCGGGAGGAAGAGCCCTGCCTTTGTGGGGGAACTACTGTTGTGCCACTGGAGTGAAATGTCAGTGAAGACCTGTGGGACGCTGCCATCCTGTCACTTCTTGCATCCAAGTGTATTTATGGTTCCTTGGCAGGCCTCTTCAGTTGGCAGAGCTTCAAGGTCATCTTGTTTTTTGAAGTCTCAATGTCAAACAGCTTGTGCTGTGCATCTGGCAGCATGTGTGTATGAGGAGGCAGTTGTGTTTGTCTGTGAGAGCTTCTAGAAGCTGACAGGAGGTCGTGGGTGTTTTAAGATTTGATTATAGTACTGCAAACACTAGAAATGCAATCCCCTCCAAACAGTTCTGCCTAACAGGTAATGGTTTTCCACTGAATGTTGTGGGTGCCTTAACTTTTATGCTGGGCAGAAGCTATTGGCTGTAAATAAAAATGTTGCCCAGTTGAGATCAGTTACAAAGCAGGCTTGAAGCATGTTGAGGATCAGTTTGCACTATTTTTATTAAACGGGAATTTTAAAGAGACTTTAATCACAGCTGAAATAATTTTATGTACGTAAGGGTTAAGTCAGAAAAGCAAACCCTGGGGCTGAGCCCTCCTGGGTGGCTTCCGAAAGTGGTGCTATTTTCTTGATGGGAAGGTTTCACTGCCTGCTCTGTCGACAGCCCTCCGAGCTCTGCGACGCCTTCTGCGGGTCAGAGTCTGGCTCCCCAGCCCCCGCCGGATGATGCTGAGCAGCAGGCAGCTCTGCTCCTCGCGTGCTCTGGAGACACTTTGCCAGCATCCCTCCCGCCAGTGAACATGTATGACCTCTTTGAGGCGTTACAGGTAAGCTGTTCACCTTACGTTGTCGTGTCACGGGCAGCACTGTCCTGAGTACCAGCCACCTGGCTTGGATTTGGCTTACATGCGTGAAAGGAGACTTGATTTCTCCTCCTACAGTCTGTTTCCTCCTTTCCCTCTCAAATTTATAGTGGTTTTGGCTTTTGATTTATTCCCACTATTAGGTAACTGCTAACATACGGTCAGCTCATGGCTTAATGCCTGTTCCGCTCCCTTTGGTCAGAGAGTTGATGAGGAAATCCCTGCCTCTTCTGATAGCTACGTAAGCAGGGTGAACACTTCCTCTCTAGCGAGACTGCAGTGACTATATTGGAACTGAGCCCAACTGAGAGTTTTGACAGCAATGCAGCAAAATGGCCTGTCTGGCAACTCTTTGTGTTCCCCCTGGGCACTGAAAAGGAATACGTAGTCCTGGCATGCAGGCTGCTGCAGCGGGATAGCTGGGACCACCCTGCTGAATCTCCCCATGGAGATGTGTGCCCGTGGTTCCCTACCTCTCTGGCAGCCCTGGGGACATTCGGACTACTTTGAATGTCTAAAGTTAGCTGTGAGACATTCCCGCTCCGTCTCTGACATTGTGAACTCAGGGCTGTGGGGGCAGACCATTGGGTGTAAGAGCTGTAGTCAAGCATTCGTCTCGCGTATTTGGTCAGATAAAATTATTGTTTGTAAGACTTTTTTTGATGCTAAATTGTTGTTTGTCATTGTAAGAGCAAAATGACGGTTTCCTTACCGTGCTGCTCCCTTGAAAAATGGCATTGTTCTGTGCTGGCCGGTGTGGCAGCGCTGGTAAGTTGCAGCTCTACTTGTGTGCGACAGCCTGCGCTCCGCTTGGCAGGGCCGGCGCTCTCCTCGTCCTGCTGGCAGCGGGAGGTTCTTCCCTGGGCAATATGAGGAGACGTATATGAAAGCGTGAAACTTGTTTTCTAATGTGTATCTCCAGGTGCACAAAGAAGTCATTCCTGCGCACACTGTCTATGCTCTAAACATTGAGAGAATTGTCATGAAACTCTGGCATCCAAACCACGAGGAGCTACAGCAGGATAAAATCCATCGCCAGCGCCTGGTGGCAAAGGAGGGCCTCCTGCTCTGCTAGAGCTTGGCAGCCGTGTCAGGCCTCAGGTGGCTACGGTGCTGTTCCTTGGACTTGATATTCAAACACATCTTACGAACCTGTGTCAGCGTTTCAAGGATGACATAAGTTATGAGTCAACTTTTCCTATGGAAATATGACTGATTTGCGGTACGTTTTCTCTGCTTCCCTAGAGTCATGTGCCATGGAGTACTTGCAGCAATCCCACTGCATTGGAAAGGAGAAACAAGAGACTTGTTCGCAAAGACTGAGGGGTTGTTTTTTTAGGAAGAATAAATGTGAGGGTGGAAGGAATTGGTTTTAAATAAGGTGGATTTGTGTTTTCCTTTGTGAGCATGGAGAATCTGCCTCCCTGCCCTCCCCTCTCAGGTAGTTTCACTTCCGAGCTTGGTCTCCAGGGGTCTGTCCAACTTCTGTTGCAGTTGGTGGGATCCTTTTCCATTCATTTAACTGGAAACAGGGTGGGCTTTTGTGAAGATGAGCACTTCTGTAAGCTGACATCCTTCCTCTTCTGCCAGGGGAACTACTGATTAGAAACTCTGAGAAAGCCAGGCAAAAAGGGAAAGGTCCTTTCTAGCCTGTCTTTTGAACTGGTTTGTTTTGTTTTTTTTTTTAAACTGCATCACAGGTGTGTGCTGTTGTAAGAATCTCTTGCCAGTTACCAAAACACACAATAAAATCAGGGCTCTAAGTAACATTTTTCTATCAGCCGAGTCGTTGACTTGGCCCTCTCTTGTAGCTGTGATCAGATGTCCTAGGAATTGTTGGACCTCTGTGCCTGTCAGTACAGCGAATTATTAAGCCATCCCAGTGGGGTTTGTCCATTCCTGAGCTGGGCCAGCAACTCCCAAATACGCATACCACATGAACTACTGTCTCGTGTGGCTTCATCATAAAAATACGCAGCCTTGTAGTCACTGTAAAAATATACAGCCACCGCGCTCTGCACGGAGAGCGAAGGAGATCACTGCGTGAAAGGGGAAAATCCATCTGCTGGGTTTCAGGTACTCGGCTCTATTCCCGAGTCAGTGGTCTGCTCCTCAGACGGTGAAGGGAACATGCTTATTATAACATAAGAATTCTATTAAAATGTCTTAATTGCTACATTACCTGTGTTTAACCACCCCTATGCAGGTGCCTGCCGAAGGATGACGTGGCTTATTGTGTCTCCAGACAGTGGAACTGAAACAGCTTCCTCTGGGGGAGATGTGAAAGTGGAAGCTTGTGTTTTCCCTCCGTCCTACTTTTCCTCTGGGAAGTATTTAGATAGGAGAGCTGTCACCTTTCCTGTGCAGATTCCTTCTCTACTGGGCCTCCAGGGTGAAAGTCCCTGATGTTTCCTCCCAGTTATCTTTGTTTTTTTTTTAACTTCCTTTCTTTACTCCCATGACTCTTTGTGTTGGGCCAGAGCTGTAGTAAGGGGCTGTGTCCTGTCACTGTTCCTGGCATTCCTGCGTCCCCTTGTGGGATGTGCTGTGGAGTTTGGCAGTGCCCTTGTGGATACCAGTGGCTCTCTTCATGAGGAGACCATTTTAGGATTATGAAGAAGCTGGAAAAGGCAACAGCCGAGAACTACAGCAGGGCCTGACAGGATGAGAGGGGCTGTACTTCATAGGTCATGTCTCTCAGTGTGTGGCCGTGTGTGGTTACAAGGGGAGCGGGAGAGAGGTGATGGAAGACTTATCTTGGTCCCTCTTGCTCAACTGCCATTTTTTTCCTGTATTTAAGCATACGCCGCTGTTCAGAGCGAGACTTGGCTTAGAAGTTGACCCCGGTGGCTTTTACATGACAGCTTTTAAAAGCAACATTGAACCTGAGTAACTGTATGTGGTGAGATCAAGTCACCCAGAGTACGGACTCCGGGGTGTGGGAGGGGGATTTCCCAGGTAACTGTTATGCTTCTGGTGTAAAATGAAAGCGTTAAGTTTGTTTGCTAGAAACTTTGGGGCAGCTCTGAGGATTTCGGATCCGAAGAAAGCACGCAGCCTCCAACAGCATCACAAGTGAGTTCTGAAACAAAATACAAAGTACGGCACAAGAAGTGCCTCTTTCTTCTGTTCGCATGGGCTGGGGGGAGGCTCTGCAGACAAAGCCTCATTATTCTGAAGAGCTGAGTCATCTATTCCACACTGAAAAGAGTGGGTTAGCCGGGACGCCTGCTAGACAACAAAGGCTCGAATAAGGAAATCCCGTCAGCCCCAGTTCACAGATCGGAAAACTGAAAGACACACGTTCTCAATGCACTTTCCCACAAAGTGTGAGGGCTTGTGAGAAGTGGTGCTTCGTAGACTTCTGGGGTAACTTAGCCAGAAAGGGATGTCTGAAGGATGCGTTGTCCACCCTCCTGCTTGAAAGAAGGGTTGAGTTCCAAGTTTGAGCAGGTTGTCCATCTCCAGAGATGGGACCAGGGAGATGGTGGCATATCCTGTCCCGGTGTGTGACCACACTGAGGATGAAGGTTGTCCTTGCATCTCATCAGAATTTCTTCTGTTATGCCTGTTGCCTTTCAGCTTTTCCTGCGCGTCTCTCTGTGGCTCCTCATTGGATAGCAGCATATAATAGCAAGATCTCCCTTCTGCCTTTTCTCCAGGCTGAATAAACCCGGCTCTCTCAGCTTCTCCGCATGGATTGTGTGCTCCAGCCCAAACCAGCTTGATAGTCTCCACTGAACTTGCTCTGGTACGTCACTGTGCTTGTGCTGGGGAACCCAAACTGGACCCAGCTCTCCAGATGGTCTCCCGAGTGCTGAGCGGAGATGCAGGATCCCTCCCTGCTGTCCGTGTTCCTTTTAGCAGTTGCAGCATGGGTGCGCTGCCGACTCCTGGGTTGCTTGTCCACCTGCACTTCATTTTAATTTTTCAGACAGTTCCAACTGCCAGGCCTGCCTTGAGTCTGGCCAAGCCTTTCCAGCTGGGTGCCAAGGAGGATCCCAGAGATTTCCTCAACACCCTCAAATAGCCAAACCTTTGTTCACAAGACTGGTGACCAGGAAAGATGTTCCTTGTTGCTGGTTCACAGCAGAAATCTGGAGCACAGCACTGCCTTTCTCTTGTCTTAACTGCCCATCTATCCCCTCCCACTCTGTCTTCAGTGGCTGAGATGGACTTTTCTGGTTGTTGCCCCAGTTATTCCTTCCCAGCATAAAATCCCCCAGTTGCAGAAAGGTGGGACTGGGCTTGATGCAAAGAGTGGTTCCACTGTTTGAGGGCCAGAACCTGTGTGCCAGCAGTGCCTAAAAATATGCAGATTCTGGCTTCTCAATAAAGAAAAAATAAAGTAGTTACTTCGTACTGCCTTCCTCCGACTTGACCTCTAGGAAAACTCTGGCAAAGAGAGGAAAATGAGGAAATGAAATTGCTTGCATTTAAGAAGAAAGCAGGCGTGCTGTAATTGTGTCCTTAATTGTGAATGCCCGAGGGCCCCAAAGTGGGGTTGCAGAAATGCTCTGCTGGTCCAGGCAAGTGAAAATAACACCAAGAAAGGAGATGTCCTCTGGTGCTCCTGGGCTGGAAGGAAGTGTGTGACCTATTGCTGCAGTCCCATGCTCTCGGAGAAGAAAGTCTCCACAGAAGAGGGGCTGCCCCCCCTGTGCTGAGAAGGCAGCCTGGGGGGGAGTGGCAGCTTGTCCCTGCCCAGAGCTTGTAGGTGATGACGGACGTGTCTTGCTGGCCTGAGATGATGCGCAGAAGGGGTCGCAGTGGTGCTGTAGCAGTAGCACGATGCCAGCAAGCTCTCTTCCAAGTGAGCTGCGCAGCTCGTGCTGCTAGAGGAGGGCTTTGGCAGCCTTCAGCAGGCTCCTGGAAAGAAAGAATTTCTCAGAGCCAAGAAGTTGGCTTGTGGCCTTTCCTTTCTTCACCAGTATGATCCCTGGTGTGAGAAGGAGGAAGGAGCAGGAGAAGAGGAAGAATTCAAAAGACAGGCAGTGTGAGGGAAGTGCACCCTTGGTGTCCCTGAGGTCAGTATTCACCAAACCTTGAGGCAACTCTCTGTGCACCAGGCTGAAGGGACAGCCGGGGGCTTGGCACCCCTCGGCCGCCTTTGCCCGGCAGCAGAGTTAACAGAGTGTGCAAAGTCAGGGCGCAAACACTGACGTCTGCCTTCCCCAGGCACACAGAGAACTTAGTTTGAGCTGAGACCAGGGCGCTTCAGCTCCCTCCAAGACTTTACATCTTCTGAGGAGTCCTATGAAGCGTCCTGGGTGTCCCCGTGCAGCCGCAGCTCTGGGTGGGCTCGTGTCGTAACGACAGAAACACGGTGCGGATTTCTCCGGGGTCAAGCACAGGCTGCCGGCCAGCACCGAGCTGCTGCTGTGATCTGCCTCCAGCCTTGAGCTCCATTATAGTCCAAGGTCCTATTAGTTTCTCTCTTTTTTTTTTTTATTTTAGATGACAAAAGGCGGAGAGAGCATTGATGTATTAACTGGACAGAAAACTTGTGCAAGAATAATTTATCACCAAGAGGTGCTTCCAAGAGAAGTTTTTTGTAGTGCTTTTTGGTTCATTTCTTGCCAGGAAATGAGTGTGTGGATCCAGAGAACATCTGGACGAGGGGGGGGTTTATGACTGCGGCCTCTCCTCGCTCTGAGGATGCTCTAGTGGAGCATTGGAGGCCCTGGGTCTGCCTGTGGGCTGTTTAAGTGAGGACAAAAAGTTCCTGTATTTGAGCAGTACATGCTGCTTCTGGGGCTCTGCTCAGGGCCTTGACATCCCTGCGATGCGTATGTGTGTGGAAAAGAACTGGCAACTGCCCCCCAGCTCCTGTTCGTGGCCCCCTTGCCAGCTCGGGGGTGCCCAGCGCAGCCATTCCCATGGCTCAGGCTGCGAGCAGATCCTTTGCCGCACGTCTGTCCCCATAACCTCGCCCCCTGGTTCCAGCTGTGCCCGGGAGCAGGACTGGGTCATGGAATCATAGAATGGTTGGGGCTGGAGCAGCTGCTTCTGCTCCATCTGGATCTGGTGCCCGGGTAAGCCCCAGGGGAGTCATCTCTGAAGAGATCTCCCTCAGAAAGAGGGCAGGTATCGGCTTAGTGACTGCCTCTCCGAGGGTGTCTTGTTGGTTATCATTAAAAAAGTATTGTTTCCATTTGAATTTCTGAAACCAGTTTCCCGTTGGTGGGTTTTGTTATGTCTTTGTTAAAATTGAAAAGCTCCCACAATCAGATAGCTGCTTCTGTGCAACGACAGCCACTTCTGAAACTCCGATAAGAAGAAAGAGAAGGAGCTGGGGTTGCTTTTATCTCCTAGGAAGGGCTGCTGGTCTTGGCCTGGAGCAGCCCATCAGCTCCTTTCAACCCTCTGAAGGTTTTTAGAGCTTTTTTTTGGAGTGGAGAGGCAGCGCTCCTGTCCGAGCCCTGGCAGCGGTGCATGCGGGCAAAGGTCTGCTCCTCTTTTCCTTCCTTCTTCCTCCCTCCGCGTGCCCAGCTCACTCCTGCATCCCTGGTGGTTGGCCAGCGCTCCTCCAAGGTGTCATCCCGCCACAGGTAATTACAGCAGCGCCTCTTTTAGCTCGTTGCGTTTCAGTGAGGGGCTGGACTGCAGCAGTAAAGACACTCGTAGGGAACAGTCTCCCGCGTGGTGTTAATTATAGCTCAGAAGCAGATGCTCCACATGAGGTCTGGCAGAGCCTGTGCTGTAGGAGGCTGATACAAAGCCTTTCTGTGAATTGTAGCCTCGATTTTTCAGATATTAATATGTTGTTATTAGACTATATGAAATGCTGATGGTAGCAGATACGCTGTTTTTTGCTCTAGGGAAAAACAAACATTTCAGACGTTTTTTTTTCCTCTGAAACTTTCATTTCTCACTAAAAAGCTATTTTCCTACCAGAAAGAAATCACAAGGCAGCTCAGCCTGCTTTATTGTTGCCTCTGCCTCCAACCAAACAATTGTGAGGTGTCAAATCTCTCTTTTTAACTCTAGAGTTAATAAAGAACTCCATCATAAATGGCTTCAGAACAGTGCTTATCCACCAACTCCTCCTCTGGCCTCATCCACGCTCTACTGTGCTCCTTAAAGGTAGGAAAAAGGGGAGGAAGAGCGTGGCTGGCTGTTGGGCAGGGGCAGCTGCAGATCAGAAAACTCTTGATATTGGCGGTACTGAAAAAAGGGGGGAAAAAAAAAATAATCAAGTATTTACTCTCCTGCTCCAAACCCTCTTATAGGCCTTGATGCAGCAAGTCATAAATTATATTTGCAGCAAATCAGAGCCGTGCCCTTGCAGCGGGGGCCCTGTGGCTGCATGTGGCCGCGCGCCCCACGCTCCTGCGGTGCCCACGCCAGCTGGTTGCCACGTGCACCCTGCCCCTGGCCAACATCTGCTGATGGCCGTGGGCTCTCGCCAGCATGGCTGGGCTAGGGAGCCCCTGGTGGGACAGCCTGTGTCCCCCCCCCTCGCCCTCCACAGTTTGCCGTGCTGAGGCACGGCTCCCTTCCCTGACCCACATTTGAGGGGCGAGGGGGTGCTGCCGCTTGTCCCCACGCCCCCATTTGTGGCTGAGCCCGTACGTCCCGGGGCTGTTCGTACGCCGGCTGCGTTATCCCTCCACTTCAGCGTTCTCAGTTTCACTCCTGCCGGCGGCGAAAGGCAGCGATGCTGACGCAGGCGAGCGCAGCTCGCGCCGTACCCAAGCACAGGCATCCTGTTTCCAAAACAGCCGCTGCAACCCTCTTGTCTTCAGCATCCATGTTCCCAAGGGAAAAAAAAAACTCATGGGGAGCTCAAGAGCAGAAGGGGAGAGAACAGGAGGTTGGGAATAGTTTCCCTCCTGTTTTTTTTTTTTCTTTTGGTTGAAAAAAACCAGTTTGAGACGCAGACGTGAAGCAATGGTAGAACCTGGTCTCCAAAGCCCAGGCGGCTTCAGGGGCAGCCTTTGCTCAGCAGCGTGTGGTTGTGCAGCGGCTCCTGTGCTTTCCTGGCACTGTGAGACACCCCCCACCCCACCCCAAAGAGTGTGGGGATAGCCGGGAAGCCCATCACTACTGTCAAGGCTTCACCTCCCCGCTCCCCCAGAGCAGCTCTCCTGCCTTTTCCTGGTCCTTCCCAGTAAACCACAACGTGCAGGGCTTCATTTAGGGGTTTTTTTCAGACGAGACCCCTCAGGCCAGCCCTCTGCCAGAGGGACGTGTCGGTGCTCGGTGGGGCAGATGCACCCTCTGGCCTCACACGCTCCCTGTGGTTTTGTGGGCTCCCGATCCCCTCGCCCCACATGGACAGTGCCGGGGATGATTTGCATTATTTGAGTCTTCAGGACGCCCACGGGTGGAAAAAAACCAAAAGAGGCAAAGAAAAACACCCAGTAGCACGCACATACACACAGAAAAAGCACCTGAGCACAACCCAAGTGCTGCTGGTTGCCCGCTCCTGGTGCCGAATGGCCGCCGTGCTCCTGCCGGAGCTGCCTCTCTACGTTTTTACAGGCTGTCGCTCAGCCTGGCGGTTCCCTGCTGCGTGGTCGGTGTTGCAGCTCACCCCAGTCACCTATTTCCAGCTCCCAAGGAGCTGGCGGGTGCGTGGTGGATGTATTTGCAGCTTCAGCACGGTAGAGAACGAGTCCGTGTCCTGGGTCGTCTAAACCGGCCACCTCCACCTTGATCCTCAAGGGACGTGCTGGCCCCTGCACACAGCTGAGCCCAGTAAAACAAAACCTCTGCACCTGCAGCCAAAAAAGAAAGAAATAAAGAAAAACAAGGCTGAAGAGCAATGTTCATACAGAGCAGCCGCAGCCAGCTGGAGATCCCACCTTTAAGTACCAGTAAGCAGCCGGTGGGGCTGGCTTGCACCTAACGGCACCTGCAATGAGGCCGAGGGACAAGCCCCCAGCCTGAGGGCTCTCTGGGGCCCACTGAGGTCAGCTCTGTCTCTCCCACCCCCGGGAGATATCGGCATCACTGGTAGCATCCCCCCCCCCGTTGGGCTTGCCTTGCCCTCGTGTGCTGTGGTCGCCCAGGAGCCCCGCAGGGACGTGCTGCGTCTTGCAGAAATGAGACAAAGGCCAAGGACAGAGCAGCCTCCCCAGTGCCCAAGGAGACACCGGTGCCCTCCCGGCCCAAGGAGCCCCGCAAGCCCGCGCCGGGCCCTGGGAAGGTGATGAGCAAGGGGGGGCCAGGTCCTGTGGGTACCACCCTGCCGCTGGCTCCGCTGGCCGTGGTGGGGACACGGAGGGAGCAGGGACAGGCCTGCAGCCAACCAGGCTGCCTGGGTGGGGGCGGCCACGGTCACCAGCGAGCAGCAGGGGCGTACCTGTCCCCCGGGGGTAAACGGGAGCTGCGGGCACCATAACCTCACGTGCGACATCAAAGGGGCTGAGGTAAGCGAGCGATGCAAATGAGCAATACCTCAGAGCCGGGGCTTAACCACAGCCGCGCCTCTGCCTGCGCTATGGGAATAAGATGAGAGTTCCCCTTTCTGTACCTTCTTGCGTGACCTCAGAGGTGCTCGTGGTCTACCCTGGGGCTTTGCCCCCCTCCCCCCCCAGGGCAGGTCAAGGCATGGACCCGGCACTGTGGAAGCATGGCCTCCGTGGTCTCGAGGCATTGCTCCCTCGAGGGGAGCAGCCGTGCACAGCTCCCACGGGCACCTTTGCTCATCGTGGCGAGGGCACACCAGACCTCTCTGGTGCCCCTAACGCTTCTGCTCCCCGCTCCAGGCACTAAATGCCTATTGCTTTTGCTGCTAGTAAAAGGAACTACGTGAAAAATAAAAGCATGGGCCTGAGTGCCCAAATCCTACATTGGCCAAGGGATGGAGAAGCATCTCGGTGCTCCCAGCAACTGCTCACTTGCTGCCTGGTCTCATTTCTATTCCTGTAATTGTTTATTGCCCTGCTATTAGACTTGGAGGAAGCTCAAAGACCGTTAGTCATCACGGCTTCTGCTTTCTGGGCTTTTGATGATTTATTCCTTAATGTTTTCTGAAAATGGCAACCCCAGGGAAAAAAAAGTGTGGTCCCTAGCCAGAGGCAGAGCTGAAGCAGCGGGAATGATCCTGGCCATCACAGGTTTTTTTTTTTTTTTAATAACAAAATTTCCAGCTGCTGCGGAAACGTGTCGTCAGTCTCCCGCTGTTAATCGGGATGCCCGCTGTTGATGCCCCATGGCTGGGCAGTGCGTGCCTGCGCCTGCGAGCCTGGCGCCCTGGGACACGAGCATGCCCTGGCCACCGGTCCCCGGGTTTCCTGTGGGTGTCACAGGCGAGAGGAGCTGTAGCTGCTTTTCAAACCGAAACTGGGGAGGGAGAGAAGCACTAAGGATTTCTCTTAAAGAGCAGAGCGTAGAGGCATGTCTGGGGCATGTCTGGGGCATGTCTGAGGTGCATTTGCTCCCTCAGGGCAGGGTAAGGATGCTGCCTGCCTGCTACAGTGGGGCAAGAGCAGGCTGCTCCCCGGCTTGTTTAAAGTCTGGAAAGATCGTCTTCCAGCGTGGCTGGGAAGGGGCCCTGCGAGCAAGAAGAACTGCACCCGCTGTCAGCCATAGGGGAAAAGGCTGTGGCCAGTCTCCCTTCCTCTTGGGGGGCTCACAGGGGGCTGGGGGGTCAGCAGCAGCCATCCTCCTGTGGCACCGACGGTGGGGGGAGTTCTCAAAGTTCCCTTTTGCTGCCCTACCCCCTTGACAGATGGGGCTTAGCCTGTCCCTCTGGCGCGGGCACGTTACCGGAGCCGCAGGCGATGCGCGGCCAGGCCCAAGCCGCGCTTGCTCACAGCGGCAGTGCCTCGCAGCTCCACTGACCCGAAAAAGGCCGAGGAGGGATGTAGCAAGCCCCGTTTGGCATCCCTACCAAATCCAGAGCCGCAGGGGCTGGGGAATCTGCAGGGAGCCCAGCCTGAGCACAGCACACACCCCGGCTGGGCGCAAAGGGAGATGGAGAGAGAGCCCCACGCAGCAGCCGCCCCATCGCCTCCACTTAGCTGGGGAAATGCTGGGCTGTACTGGTGAAGAATGACCACCAAGCAGCAGCCATCTGGGTGATGGCACCACCTCACGTCTCCCCCCAGCTGCGTGGGGCCGGCAGAGGCGGAGGCTGGGGGACAGCGGGGAGACTGGGGTGGGCTGGGGCGGCCGCCGCGGCTTGCTCTGCCGGGGGAATTCCTTGCCAGTTTAGCCACATCTTTGCACCATCCTTATCTGTGGTTTTCTGCTCACTTCAGAAGTGAGTTTTCTTTTTAAAGCACATCATCTAAACTCTTAATTCTTTCCCCGGATCACCAGGCAGAAGCCCATCGCTCTTCAAGCACAAAGGCTGATGTGTGTCCTTGGCTTGTCCTGGTCCCCACCAGCCCCCAGTTAAGAGCTCACCTGAGCAGGGGGTCCAGGGTCTCACTTGGTACGAGGATGCTGCTTTTCCCCTTGTTGTGGTCTGGGCCCAGTGAATTACGTGTCCGTGAAAAAACAGAGGACTCGGTGGCGTCTGGGTAAACTAGATCTCGATCTTTGTGTGCTCCTTCCTGTAGTCTTTTGGCGAGCACTTTGGTTCAGACTCATCTCGGTGAGTCACGGACCCACGGGGCAGAGGAGATCCATCGCTGCAGCCCCCAGCCAGCCCAGCCGGGGCCACGGCCAGCCCCGCTGGGCACCCACGCAGCCCCTGCGCCGCCACGCACGGTGGGAAGCACTCCTCCAAAGCCTGATGGAGCCAGGATGCAAATATCAGCGAGATAACAGGGGGATTCCTCCTGGCCCACTCTCGCAGCCCATCTCTGGACCGCAAGGTTAAACGCAGCCCACCAGGACCTCGCTACATCCGCGTGTGGGCAGAGAGCTGGAAGTGACAGTGGGGATGCCTGGGGCAGGGGGCGGAAATGGTTTGAAAAGGGGATGCTATGGGCAACTGAAACTTCTCTGAGTGTCCTGCACCCAGCCGGGAGGCTGGGCTGGCACTGCTCTGGATGGCACACTGCTGAGGAGGGGGGGAAGAGAGTGAGACCCGCTCCAGCCCGCGTCCCCGTCTCACGGCCTGAGACTCCTGCCTGCCCCAAGGCAAATGCTGTGCACCGCAGCCGATGTGGTTGAAGATGATTTCCTTATTTTTTTTTTTTTTAATTTTAACAAAAGGCTCTTAATGGTTCATTTTCTTGACTCCCAAAGGCAGCTGCAATGAGAATATGAACTTTGTGGTGGGGAGGTTCTTGTCCTATAGGAAAAATAAAGAGACTGGTGTAAAAGCCTGCCAGGAGGCACAATTTCAGCACAACAGTGCAGTGCAGTCCCCAGCCCCTCGCTGCTGGTTCGGGCTTTGCACCACGTGCAAACAGTCACCGCTGCTATGGGAACATGATGCTGCTTCCAGGAATATGGGGAGTGCGTGGGAAGGAGTATTTAGCCCAGGCTTCTCTCAGAGTACCTTCACTGACATGACTTCCATGAATATGGTCCATGGCAGACCTCACCAGGCAGAAGCACGCCAACTGCCACCGCTCCGTACGCTCATTTCCTGTGATTTATCCTCTCTTGGACAACTTGCATGCTGTAAATGAGAGCGTGAGTCTCAGCAAAACTTCAGATCCAGTAACTCAAAAGAAGCAACATTGCAAAAAACCCACAGGAAACCTGAGAAATGCAAGCTCATTTCTCTTGGGAGCTGGAACCAACCAGAGCATGTGGCCCAATGCCCAAGTGATGGTGTACATAAAACCGGAGAGTGGGGAAAAGCTGCTCTCTTAGAGGCTTAAATCATTACTTACTGCAGGCATCTGCTATGAGAGAGCTGGCTGCCCAATCGGCAGCTCCCATCCATTAGTTTTCCTACTCCCAGTAGTCTGAAAACCAACTTGATAGTTTTATTGCCATAACTATATTCCTCCCACATGTTGTCTCGGAGCAAATCACACTTTGTTGACAAGGCAGCCACCAGAAGGCAAGAGAACGGGATCCCAGTACTCAGCAGCTTTCACTGGGGCTTATTTTAAGCCAGGGCAAACAGGCAGGTGGGGGTGCAGCCCTGCGAGCCACCGGCCCTCCCTTGGCCAAAGCAGCCCAACGACACGTGGTGCGGCATTTAGCAGGGATTAGGTTTGCTTAAACTGATCAGCCACTGGATTGACTGATGGCCAGCAGATTGTCAGGAGTGTTTTTGAGCCCAGAAGGCATCAGCTTGAAAAGAGGTCTAAAAGAAGCATGAAGATCCATACTGGCGGGGAGGAGAGGGGGAGCTGGTGTTTGTAGGGGGGTGGGCACCGCCGCGCTGCCAGCTTGTGGCGAGATGGCTGGGACGCAGGGTGCAGGGCTCACTCCAGTGGTTTCCCCTGCCACAGCTATCTCTGTTTTGCTTTTAGGGCATCGCAGGGTTTTATGTCTCCGGGGAAATTCCTTCCAGCTTCCTATCAGCACGGCAAAACCGCCTGGTGAGGAAACCAGCTTGTTTTCCTCACTACCACTCTCAAACAGAGACAGAGGGACTAGCATTCTCTGCAAAGGCAAAGACTGTTCAAAAATAAGATCTGCCCAAGCAATTTGCAGTTCGGGGCACACCAGCTGCCCACGGTGCCAGAGAGCTGCAGCTTGGGCGGTCTCGGCTCTCTGACCCTCGGAGGCAGCTCCAGCTGGGCACGGGCTTGCAGCTCTGGGCTGCTTGGCTCCTTTCTGGGGCTTCAGGGCAGTACTGGGGTTTCCAGGCAGGCTTTGGGGCTGTCCTTGAGCAGCTCCTGCAGCGAGAGCAGGATGGAGGATGGCACCCCGGGGACACGGCAGGGATGTCCCTGCTCTGCAGGCAGTGCTCCTTTTAAGGACCTGGTGTCCAGCGTTGGTAGAAACCTTCTGCCCCAGGAGCCTGTCAGCCTCTGACAGACAGGATTTGGTTTTTCATCTTTAAAGGTACCTAGGGAAGTTACAAAAGTCTTGGAGATGCAAGCGTAGGATTGCTTTGACCCTGGGACAATCACCGCCGTTTCACTACATACATACCGTATTATTAAAAGCCTATACAGGGCTCTGCAGGGGGTGGAGAAGGGTCACCAGCCCACAATGCCCAGCCTCAAACACCCCCGCTTAGCTTGAGGGACCCCATACCAAGATGATAGGGACCCACTAGCTCTGGGGTGTTTGCTTTAGGGGAGCAACGCTGCCCCAGGCATGGGATATCAGGTGTAGGGGCTCCCAGACTCTTCCTATGTGCCTAAGTCAGCCTGGGGCAATAACTTCACTGAGAAGGTACGGAGAGTGCTGCTCAAGAGCCTTCATTTAGCCACCTGCAGCTGGAGTGAGCTAGAGACTGCCACAGCTCCTGCCCTGCAGCTGCCTCTCCAGCAGCCCCACAACCCCCCCGGCTCCCATTTCAGGGGGACACACGGCTGAAGGAGAACCAGCCGCCTCCATTTTGGAGGCTGGAGCAGCCCCTCCACCTCCCCTCTCTCCACGCAGGGGTCACCGTGCGAGGCTGGGGCTCTCTGGCTGCCAGGGGAGTTTTTTGCACCCGACTGTGGCTCTCGGATGGGGGCTGAGGCTGCTGATCGTGGTGGGCTCCCGGGCGGCAGCGCTCCTGCCTGCAGACACACACTCCACCTGAAAATTTCCAGCTGACTCGAGCACTTTCTTTTTTTTCCATCCTATATTCTGCACAAGTCATAGCAGAATTGATGATATCGCTGGGTGGAGAGACATGACTGCGCCCGCTCCCAGCACTACGCAGATGACTCCGCCACATTATCAGCTGTACTTCTCTGGGATTTTTTTTTCTTTTTTTCTTTTTTTTTCATTTTTTTTTTTTTCAGCCACCAAATACCAGAAGTCTTTTCCAGCAAAAATGATGATTTCTTTGCAGATAAATGGCAACAAACCCATATAACGCAAATGCTGGGAAGCGAAATGGATCAAAAGGCAGCTCTTTGAAATGTTCCTGCTGGCCTGATGAATAGCCATGGAGACAGCGGGTTGAAAAAGTCCCCCCTTCACTCCAGTGTCACTGTGGGAGAGGGGAGCCCACCAGGCAGGGCTAGACCTTGAGACAAGCGTGTCTCCCCCCCCATAAAGCTATGGGGACTTTATTTTCCAGAACTAACCAGCATCTCTACCCAGATCGACAGTGATTTTGTAGACGGTAATGGTGCAACTGTCATAACGACAAGTATTATTTATCCATTAGCACAGTTATGGCGCCAAGCCTGCCAAGAGTAACACAACCACAGAGAAATCAGCAGAGGAAGTAGAAAAATGACTGGGAGAAAGATGGGAATGTGGCCAGGAAACCTGTTAAAGCACCGCACAAACCATTTGAGATTTGATGGAACCTCACAGCTAGGTTTCTTACAGCTACCTCCATGCTCCACCATCAAAGCAGGATGGAGCAGCAGTTTGGAGTAAGTGATCCGCTTTCTCCTCTGTCCCAGCCCGCCCGGCCAAGCGCCCCAGCCCAGCAAGCCGGTGGGCTCACTCCCATCAGGGCTCACACAGGTTTCGGTGCCCCGTGTGAGCTGCCAAGGGGATGCGTAAGAGCAGGCCTAAGTGTGGAGAGATTTCCCGTCACTCCCATCTTCAAATCAGGGCTGGAAAATGTCCTAAATTGATGACAGCCCGTGGCATTAAGAGAAGAGAAACCCCTTCTTGCACCACGGCTGCCTCCTTGCTCGCTCGCTGCCTGCCTTCGGTTGACCTAGTTGAGTCACGGGGACACAATGAGCAAGAGACATCCTGCGCTGTGGTTGGCACTGACGCTGCCCGGGGAGAAAAAGGTGCTTCTCCCGAGGGTCGCTCCCTGCCCCACGTAGGTGGGGGAAGCAGTGGCAAGAGGCGAGTGCCGTGAGGCAAGGCTGGTGGAAAGGGCCGGCTCTCGCTTACACCCATGTCACACCAGCCTGGCGTCCTCTTCCCCATGCTGCAGGCCACAGGAAAAGCTGATTTCTCTTCCTCCGGCCAGATCAAGGGGCATCGCTGGTGGCTTTCTCCCAGACGATGGGTGGGAGACATGGTGCAAGCTGAAGGCACAGACTGGGTGGTGGGGAAAGGAGCTGGGCTCCTGGTAATCCCCCGTCACCCAGATCAGACACATTACGCATGTTCAGGCATGTGCTCACTGCTTACAAGTGCTTTTTTTTGCTTAAGTTTCAAAGGAAATACATCCACGTGTCGAGTCATTGCTTGGAGCCTCTTATCTGATCCTTGTCCTTGCATGGGACCTATCCCAGGCGGCCCCGGAGAGCCCCACGGAGACAGGAGGACACGCGTTTGACCCTTGGCCCCGGGGCAGCAGGAGGCAGGCAGCGCTGCCACCGGCTGTGTCTCTCTGCATTCCCAGCTGGGCTGTGGCACAGAAAGCCTTTCCTAGGAAAAAAATACAGATTTATTATTATTATTATTATTACTATTATTGGCAGTAAAGGTTGCTCAGAATCAGGACAGAAAGGCAATTTTTTTTTTTTTTCTGAAAAGTCTCTTCTTTTGCATGCAAACCTTTTTTTTTTTGCAGGGAAGGGAATCAAAAAGAAAAAAGATCTCCATGTGGGAGAGCGAGACTCAGATTTGGCGTGTCATGGGCTGGGAAAGAGAGTTAGGAGCTGGCCCTGGAGGGAAGCTGGACCTGGGGGTAAGGGCTGCAGAGGCTGGAGACAGGCTCATCTCGTTACACATCAGGGGAGCATCCCTGGCGCCAGGTGAAGCCATCTGTAGGTATAAAGGGAGCAGGGCAGGGACTTCTTCTGTCCAGGGGTTTGCCCAAAGCAGGGTCAGGACAGCGAGGCTTTACTTTGCCTGTTGTAGGTGCTGTGGATGGGATGCAGGTGAACTCCAGCAGCCGTGCCTCAACACCAGCATTTCCACATCAGGTGGTGGATCTGGATACTGCAGCTCCCTCCCTGTGCAGGGCAGATCCCCTGAAAAGAGAAGAAATGCTGTAAAAACAAGGTAATCTGGGTTCTTTCCCCTGTCCTCAGCCTTGAAGGGAACTGAGCATGTTGGCAGGGAAAAGGAGTCTCAGGGAATAAGCTTTACTGAAGTTGCAACTGAAAGAAATCCGTCTCTTCGCGTTCTAAAAAAGCTGCATACGGTAAAAAAAACAATCCCTAAACAAGAAAAAGATGCCACCAAATCCCCAAGCTGTAACTTACTGGTTTTGCAGTCTCGCAGTGAAAATATTAACAGATGTTAGTGTCAGTGTGGGAGCATGTCTGGAGGTTTGTAGCTATGTGAAAGAAAACGAAAAGCAACAAACGCTCCAAGTATCTGTTGAACATGTGAGCTGTGGTGGCACCGGGGAAAGAGGACGCTGCTGGGGTCAGGTGGTTATACACCCCCTGGGATACCGCATTTTCCTGGGCGAGGAACCAGGAAACTCCCTGTCTGCCCAGAAAAGAGGGCGATAGTCCGAAGGCTCATGAGTCTTGTTACGGGATGCTGGGAAGAGCCCTCTGAGACTGCACAAGACTTACTGTGGGATGTCTGGGTGAAGGAGCAAAAGGAAGGATCAAGGAGGTGTTTTAGGGAGGAACCAGTGTGGGAAAAGGGCACAAAGGGACTGCTTGTATTTCTGTCTGGCCATGCCCTCTGCCTGGTCACTGCTCCATGTCCTGGCTGCTTATTAACATCTCTTTCACTGTTTTCCTGGTGAGGGTCTCTGCTCGGCGTGCACGGGTGGGCAGGGAGGTAAAAGTGGCAGCGACGGGAGACTGGGGTGGGGATGGATATGTTGGTGTGTGTGACTGCTAGCAAGCCAGGCCACCTGGAAACTGGAATAAAAGGGTCATGGAGAGACTGCATGTCTAAGACCAGCAGCTGGAGGAATCTATAGTGTGTGCATATATATATATATATATGTATATATCTTCTGCTAATGGGCCTTGATTAGCCAGAGAAGGGAAAAGGATGAGGCCACCGGTGCTGTTTGTGTGTGGACTGTGCACTTTCTGGCTGTGCTGATCTGCGTGGCTGACTGCGTGTATACATGTGTCCTCTGTGTGTATGGATATATCCATATATATGGATATATGCGCCGTGTGCGTGTACACTCTGCCTCCTTGCTGCCTGCACCCAGGAAGTCAGAGCTGGGGCAGCCTTACCTCTCTCAGGCTGCCAGATTTGGCAAACCCTAACACAAATCGAGCTCAGCACAGGCTTCCCCAGTGGGGAACCAGTATGAACCCATTCCTGCTTGCCTTCCTGCAGACAAGTGTCTCTTCTCAAGCCCCCCCCAGGGTGGCTGGGGTGTGTGGGGTGCTGGCTACAGGCAAGGGAGCCTCGAACGTGCTCCTGAAGCCCAGTTGTGTTCATGTCTCTATGGGAGAAACCAGGCAGGGCTGTTTATATTTCACTTAAGGACTAGTGAAAGTGGCAAGTGAAGATGAAAACAAACACGGGTCAACTGCCTATATCAGTGGTGAGGGGCTGAGTGCTCGCCTCCCCGCAGTTTCGTCCTGCCGTACCCCTTGTACTCCTGCCTGTGTCCCTCGGGGCTGGCAGTGTGACGGCTGCGTGGGAAGGGCAGGGAGCCAGAGCCTCTGGGGGCTCCGGCTGCAACCACAGCCTTCGTGCTGTCCCCTGTTTTAAAGCCTGCCCGAGCACGAGTGCTGCTGTGTGTAATACAGAGAAAACCTCCGGCCGGAGTTAGTCATCTGAGGCTCTCGATACTGCCTCGCAGCCCTCTGCGCTGGCGCTGCGGAGCGGCTGGACGCACTCATCTGTAGAGCCCCTGCGCGTACCCGAAATACACGGCCATGTGATTGATGGCTGCGGGTGCCCCCGTCCACAACACCCATGGGCTGCTCCTGCAGGCGCACGTGGCCTCCTGCTCGCCACGACACACGGCCCTGAGGAACGGCCGCTTGGTTTATAGCGGTAGGAGAATTAATTATACAGCAGCTGGGAAATACTTCCTGCCCCTGCTGTGTTACTGGCCTCATGCCGTGAAGAAGGTGCAACCGGCATTAGACGAGCCTGAAAGCCTCAAGGACTGTCTGCTGGGGGCACCCCGGGAGGAGGGGACAAGCACTGCTCGCTTTTTGGAGAGAGGGACCTTTTCTCGTCTCATCCAAAAGTTAAAGTTTACACCTAGGGAAACCCTCTTGTAATAAGAACTTTCAAATCATTCATTCAGGCTGCATCACGACAATTCAGTCTTTTGCAAATAAAAGGAATAAAGAACAAAAAGAGAAAACTGAGAGCAGGTTGTTTCTGTCTGCTGCCCTAAAGCAAAGATTGGCACCGGGTTCCAGCAACCTCCCTCCCACAGCATCTGGAGAAGGAAACTGTGGTGTTGTGGGAAAAATCTCTATCGAGACTCATTTGTGACCAGGGTGAGTGTCAGGAGAGTTTCCAAAGGTTTCAGATGGACATTTGCTAATATAGAAACTGTTAAGACGGATGCAAGGGCTATATTTAGTGCTTTTTGCAGTGAGTAAAGATGATTTAATTGCTGCAGAAGTGGTCAGGGCTAAAGGAGTAGTGACCACGGCCTGATTATAGTCAGTACGAGCAAACAAAGGGCAGCCCCAACCAGTAATACAGATACTAGATATTTCAAAAGGCGTTTTGGGGAAATTATGAGCAAAACTGACCAGGTGGAAAAAACAATAACTACGTGACTGTGAATAGACAGTTAGAGCTCTTTAAGAGGTGTTTAAGAAAGACTGAAGGAAACAATTTAGCCAGAAGTTTAACCTGACAGCTGTTAAGAAAACAATATTCAGAAAACAAGAGAAGGAAAGAGTTTGTATTGCCCGTGAGGGAGGTGCTGTGAAGCATCACGCTGGTCAATGTGCTTTTGTTGACTCCAGATCTTGGTTGAGTCTCTGGAGTTCCATAACCAATGGCTAAATCTTTGCTGACAAACCTGACAGTGAGAGGCAGGTGAAGACGATTGCACGAATGCTGGTTAGAAAAGGATGAGCATGTCATCCCACCTGCGAAGGGATGAAGTGACTTGACTCATCAAGTAGGAGATGGTACTGCAGGCAGATCTTTCTCGCTGGGCTTGGCTGGGGCAGGAATGGTGTCTAACCCTTCTCCACCTCTTTAATGCAACCTCTTTAAGGCCACCACCACCAGTGATTAAAAAGCACAAGTCACCCCAAGACAGAGGGACACGTGGTAGAGGCTGGGGTTTGCAGACAGAGCTGTTGCAATCGCCAGTTTGGCTCTGTCCTAGAAAGGCCACCAGCCCCTAACTGCCCCTCTCCTTACTGCAGTCTCTGCTTGCCCACCACCCATCTGCTCACGCTTCGCTCCAGCTATTTAAGGGAACTAATAAGAGGTAGTACCTTTGCCTGCAAATCTTCCCCGAAACCCTGCTTGCAATTCCTATCATCACGTTTAAAAGAAGTGACCCCGTTAGAGACCCGCAGGAAGAATCGTCTGCAATAAAAGCTCATTTTCAGAAGGGATGGCTTTGGGACCATCTTTGTTGGCTGAAAAACTCCCATGTAGGTGATGAGGGGAAGCATCCAGGTCAATGACGACAGTGCCAGATAGGCAAGAGAAACCACTTCCTTAGCTGAGAGCAGAGCTGTGTCTGGAGCATCACCAGCTTCGCATCCCTCCTCGGGGTTTTTAACACTGCAGGAATGACTGGGAATGGAGCTGGCGTGAGCCAGGGAGCTCTGCAAGACCACCTGCGTTTCTGAATGTCAGCTATAGAATAATTTCAATTTTTTTTCATAGATTGTTATTTTTCTTTACCAGAAAAAAATGGCAAAAGCTGTACTTGATTTTTCTCTCCTGATATCTTACAGTACGATGGTATGGCGTGGTGGGATTTCTGACTGAAGCAGCTACTGAGGAAAAGGAAGGGAGACTGGTATGACTAAGTTCACTCTGACCTTTTAAAGGTGTCACAGTGAACGCTGATCCCCTACCCACTCAGCTGATACCGTGGTTAATGAAGACCACTCTGAGGAACAAAAGAGCACGGTCCGCAGGGGCTCACTGGAAAGAGATAATGCTCAGAGAAAAGATCACCACCAGCAATGGAAAATCTCCTGTCACGTCAAAAAGGAGGCAGCAGCTGACCTTTAGAAACCTAACAATTCCGGTGTGAAATGCGGTGGCTGCCAGATGACGGAACGCCAGCTTCGGCTTGCTCAGAGGTCTGCACTGCTGCCCATCGGTGGCTGTGCTGAACGTCACGATGCTGCCATTAAACGTGTAGCTCTTGCCTCGCCTGTCCCTAAGCACCAAGAAAAGCTGCCAGCACTGTCAGAAGGGCAGGTCCTAATCCTGCCTGGCTTTGCCATGCCCAACACAGCTGGAGCTCAGCACTGGATCCTCTGGGAAAAAAGCGTTCTCTCAGCGTGAGGACTGTGACAGCCAGGGAAAATGACTCTGAGCACGGAAGTGAGGATCCAGGAGCTGGTGGAGGTCTGCCCCGGGGGACCCATCCGCTGCTCGCCCCACTGCTGCCATAAAGCAGCTTGCTTGGAAAAATCCCAGCACAGCACTCTGGGACGTGGCATAGCGGGATTTACCTCCATGCCGACACTCCTCTTTTGGGATCTCCCCACAAAATCCCTCCTCCCCATAAATTAATATTTTTATTTGTGATTTCACAGCATATTTACAATTTCCTTCTCTATTTTACTGTGCCAAAAGTAGCCGGACATGAACTCCTCCCTGCTGGCTCAGGGCCTCTGCCAGAAATCCTTGACACACACATCAGCCAAAGAGCAGCTTTAAACAAGGAGCAAGAAAAAGCCAAATGGAAGGGAAATCAAGGGTAAGAGATAGTTCAGGTGGTTCACAGATACTGGAGCAGGAGTCCACAAACTTTTGAGGCAAAATTCCTTGACTTTGGTAAATAAATCCACCTTAGAAAATACTTTATTTCTGGGGCGGGCAGAAACATTACACAGCAATAGCTGGAGCACACGCTGAGCAGCAGGACCTGGATGAAAAGTCTTGCCTTTGTTACATTCTGCTTTTTTCCCTCCTCCCATGTAACTGCAAGGCTTTGCTATTTCCCACTGCTTTACAAAATCAAACCGTGCGACCAGTCATTCTCAAGGCAAAGACAGCAACCGCAACCAAAGAAGACAGCCCAACACCGGGCATAAATTGCATTACTTGATGGCAGCAATGAGATCGACGGCACTGCTCTCCTAGTAATTTATTCCAAGTGGAGGCCAAACCTTGAGATTCCAGGCAAAGACTACCAGCAAGAGCTGAGAGGCCAGATCTCACCCGTGAGCATGGCCCCATTCCTGCGTGGCTTGCCAGAGGGCCCAGAAGGATCCCCAAGGTGAGGGGTACACTGCAGAAGGGCAGGTCTCAGCAGGACAAGGTGTGTCCTTCCATTTTGACAACAAACCATCAGTAATTGCTCAGCACTGCTTCTCCTGAGCAGCAGTTTCCTACAGACCGTGCTTCATGAATATTATGAAAAAGGGAGTCAAAACTATTACTGAATGTACAGGGAATACCCACAGCTTCTCCTCTGCCCACTAGGCTTCCTTGCCCCACAAGACAATATTAGGTTTTGTTCTTGGAAACCCATGCTGGTTGCTACTCATTTCCTTTTTCCTTCTAGATGTTTACAAACAGTTCTATTGGTTGTTCCACCGGTTTTCTGAGAAGTTAAATTCTCATATATAATTCCGCAATTCCTCCTTTTGGGGTGGTGAGAGCGCTTTCCTGGGAAATGGGAACTAAATCGAGGAGGGTGCCAGCAAGGGCTGCCAGGCGTTGGCCAAGGGCCCCTGCCCTGTGACTCCCCGACACGGGGTGCTCCGTGCGGGCCAGGGGCTGTGCTCTGTGGTGAGGATGTTCTTTGCCCCATCCCGCTGGTTGGAGCACAGCAGCCTGGTGGCACGGGGGCACTGGCAGGCTGGGGCTCTGCGCTGCGTCTGAGACCTGGTACAACGATGACACTGCAGGATTTAGCCTTGACTCTGACCAACACGCTTTGGCCAAGGTGTTAAAACACTCAGCTCCCCAGTCTGGAAAAGCCCAGAAATGGCAGAGAGATTGGATTGTTGTAAAAAAAAACCACCCAGCAAGCCATAGTGCCAACTAACTCCAGTTTCCCTCAGTCCTTGCTGGAATAGCATTGTTGCATGTGCCACTGAGACATATTTATTTGGAAAACTACTGAGATGACCAAATAACCACGGTCTGCTGCAGAGTGCCAACAGGCTCACAGAGCCCCAAAGCCACCTGCCTACTTTCCCTGTCACTAGAATGGCACGATGATTGGAAAGGGTTGAGAAAAACCCCAGGAGACTGTAGCCTTAGGGTCCCTGTGGAAGAAGGACCAGAATAATTTTGAGCAACGCAGCAAATTTTGGCAACAGCTGGGTGTGTGGAGCAAGCCCGCAATGCCTCGGAGCGCCAAAGGCCGGGAAGGTTTCCTCTTGGAGGGACAGCAGGGGCTCTGACAGCACAAGTGTAAAGCCACGGAATCTAAACGCACTCGGGGTTTCGTATGCAAGGTAGGAGGACAAGCTGAAGGCAATTAAACCCACAAAAGACAGTCTGTGCATAGGTGTTTATGATGCCTCTGAATGAGCCATCCTCTTTCCTGTTTCGGACACAATGCCAGATGCATAACTTGACATGTAGCTTTCGATCCTCAGCGCTACCAGTGGTGTTAACCCAGGCTGAGCGACACTTGCACTGGGGGAGTACAGAAATGAGGAGGCAATTTCAGAAATACATATGCACAACCTCCACCCACATTATTTTTAGGGTATCAGAAACAAAACCAGTGCAAGATCCAGAGTCGGGGAGGGAGGAGACAGAGATGGGTGAGAGCTCATGTCTGGTTCAAAGGCATGTAACTAAAATGTGAGAATTAGGGAATCACACCAGTTTGGAATGTCTTAGCTCACCTTCCTGGCATTTTTTCAGAAACTAAGTAGCCAAGCAGCAAAATCAAGCTTCCTTTCCTGGAGGGAGCACGCAAGACATAACAGCCCAGGCTGTCTGCGCTCAGCGGAGCTGGTCGGGTACACAGCAATGCCTGCTCTTCCTGGCATCACAACTGCACGCGCTCCTTCTGTGATTCCCCAGTGAAAGGCTGACAAGCTCGCTGGTGGGCTGTGCGAGACCTGCAGCTAGCTGCCCCTGCTGTCGCTCGTTTGCGGCGCTCGTACAGGTAGAAGCACAGGTACCGGGTAGCCCTGGCCCCGCAGCCCTTCTCCGTGCTCGCCTGCTTCAGCCGCAGCTTCAGCCGCGGGGACTGCAAGCTATGGGGGGTCTGGGGATACTACCCCTGAGACACCCCCACAGCAGGGACCTCCAGGCACAAGGAGGCACTTCTCAGGCGTTGCACAGCCTGGATAGCCCACCCAAGCCTGTTCCGCCTTTCCTGCGGGACTAGGACAGCTGTGTCCCAACTCCCCAGCCACCACCACCATCCATCTGCACCCCACGTAGCTGAGACCCCCACCCATGGGGGAAGGACACAGAGCTGGATTTGTTCCCCACCCAGACAGCTGCTCTGAAGCCGCATTTGAGATTTCCTCATCTCCAGAGTCTCTGTGGGCTCCCACACACCATCCAGCCCCTTTTGGATGGATACCAGGGCTGCAAGCACGGTAAATGTGTTTCTGGAGACCATTTAAGGAAGCACCTAGACATGCAGAACATTGCAGGTCCATGGGAGCAAACATTCTCCTTCTCCACATCCCGCCAGCCTCAGCAGATCTCCACAGCACCCCGTGGTATGGCTTCACTCTTCCACAGGGCTTGGCTAAGCCCGAGTCATGGCTGATGCTGAGCTTGGTGTGGGGCAGCCTGGGCTCCCAGGCGCCGTGTGACCGCTAGGTGTCAAAGTCCTGCCTCCGAACTCACACTCTAAATCTGAGGGAAGTGCTCCGAGGCAGCACAAACTCTCCTTGCCGCGGCACTGGTCCTATTTCTGGATGAGGAAGGAGGGTTAGGGCTGTTCCCGGGGCCTCTCATCGGGCTGGGGATCAGCCAGGGCCTCCAGCACATCCTGGCGAGTGGCCGCCAGTGAAAGCGGGATGAGAATTTCCACGCACTCAAGAACAAATGGAAATTGTGAAACCTTCTTCAGTAAGTTGCCATAACTTTTGGTTCGTTTTTGAAGGAAACACCAGTCTGCATTCCTGGCTCAATCCACCAGCTACTGGTGACTCGAGGTTCTTTTTCAAGTACAAAGTTTGGCAAGGGGAACAGAGGTGGCAACCTCACAGCAGGTTGATTACCCGGCTGTTGTACTCCCTCCTTCATTTGATTTATGTTTATAGGAAATATCCTTGCCTAGATGGAAAAAAACATGAAAGAACATTACTCTTGCTTCCTCTGCACGCAGAGTACATGTTTGTCAGGACATGTGCCTTGTGACAGGTTGAGAGAGCACATTTTGGGGAAGGGAAACTTTCTGACAACTCATCCCTGAAAGACTGACAGACGATAATACTCCCAACGGGCTCGATCCTCACCGGGAGGAGGCAGCGCCTGACTTCAGTCATGATATGCTAATTTACAACAGAAAAAATTCTGGCTAAAAGAGCGGTGGAAAGAGCAGTGTTGGACTGCCCCCAAAAAGGATGCAAAAGCCTGTCACCCAAAATAAGCACAGGAGGTGGTCCCTGCTGGAGACAACTGACATTTAGCGGCTCTGTGCATCACAAGCAAATGTCACAAGGAGACCAAGCGAAGGGGAGGTACTGGTGTCCCAAGGGACAGGCAATCCTCTTCCAGGAGGAAAGCTGGGACGGACCAGAGGTGGCCTTCCGAGTGCATTCCCTGGGCTGTGGGTTTCAGTGTGTGCAAAAAGGGATGTTCCCTGAGCAGTTCTCCATTTTCTCCCTCTTAGGCTTCACGCAGCATCCCATGGCTTTAAAGCCAGAAGAGAAAGGTGAAATGGAAAGTGCACATTTTCCCCTACAATTCTTTATGCCATTTACCTGCCCCACATCCCTTCCTATTCATTGCTTCTTTACAGAAAAGAGATTTCAGCAGTGTTCGACGATGCTAAAAAGGGAGGGAGCCAGCCCTGTAAACCCCCCACCTGAGGCTGAACAGAAAGATGAGAGCTTTTACTGACAAAGACTGCGTGAAGGCAAGTACTGGCCACCCAAGTCTTAGCTATTGTTGGAAACATCACATATCAAGACATCCACAGCTGAAGCTACGAAAGACAAACACATCTACTTCTAAAGGCCCTTAGTCAAAACTGAACTGGGATGCAATAAATCAGCCCCCACATTCACACACCAAAAAAAAAGAAAAAAGAAAAGAAAGAAAGAAAGAAAGGAAGGAAGGGGAAATTCAGATTAGTCACAAAGAAGTTCCCCCGCCTGCTTCTCTGTGCATAAAGCACTCTCCTGAAGGCACTGTCTTCACTTCATCTCTGCTCCTGGGACAAGAGCACCTAGCTCATCTGCTCCCTGCTCCTCCAGCCTCCTCCTGTGGCCCCTTCCCCACCAGTTGCTGGCAGCGCAGCTGACATGGATGGACAGGCAGACGCAGAGCCGAGAAATCAAGACCAGATGGATTGCGAAAGGCAACCTGCAGAGGATGAGTGGAAGAGCTGGCAAAGAGGACAGGTTAGGAACACGCTGCACCTCGTGTCTGCGGCTGCTCAGTGGATATTACTGCTTGCCTGCTTGATTTACCTTGGTATAGATTCTCTGCAACCCTCAACGGTAAGAGCTCGTGTTCAACCTGGCCTGTAAAGCTTTGTATGGGCTTTATTAATTTTCTTTTTAAAGAAAAGTAAAAAACATTTAGGTTTATCCCTATTTAAGCCACAAGTTTTTAATACTTTGCTTAATGATTGTCATTCTTTTTTTTTTTTTTTTAATTGCCTGTCCTCAAAACAACATCCAGTATTGCCCAGCGCAGGGTTTGGGGAAAGGTTGTCTAGAAGGGGGATCATTCCAAGAACGCTCTTTGCACCAGCCCCCAGGGGAGGGAGGTCTGCCTCCCTCCTGCTCCCTCCCCTTCTCGCGGTGGCTCGTGTGTGTTTCCATTTAATTAAATACATCTGGGTGGATAATTGCTTTCAACAAGTGCACGTGGAAGAATCAGAGCTCAGGTTGCACAGAAACACCTCCCGAATTTTTTAAATGTACTATATGTGCAGGCAGATGTGTGACAAAGCAAGCTAGCTTGTGACATCTCCAGCAAGACACCTGAAGCACTGCAGCGCGCTCAGCCTGTGCGTATACTGGGCTTTAGGAGTAGTCGTCTGTGTCCGCAGAGGACAGCCTCTGTGTGTGCGCGTGTACACGAGAGAGAAAGACTGATATGGCCAGAGAGAGTTTTGTAAACCTATAGCACCACTGCAAACAATATAAATAACAGAGTTTCTTGAAACTCAGAATACCTAAGCAAAAATTCGCCGCTTTCACATCTTTGCAGGCTGGTGGGTCATTCTTTACCTTTCACTGCTATTGCGGTGCTGCTTATGCACTAGCTACTTCTCCTCCCACATCTTCTCCAGGAGCTATGTACCACTTTAAAGCTTGTTGTGCTTCGTCTTACCAGAGTTCATTCTTTCCTCCCACTTAGACTTGGCAGAGAAGCAAGCCAGGCATGTAACCGTGCAAGGGAGGGATGGCCTCGTGCTCTGGGTCCTCTGCTGTTTAATGAAAACCCTCATGCTCTGCACAAGTTTCACTGACCTGAGCCTCACAGCGGTTATTGGACTGTAGAATTATGACCCTGATAACACTGAAAGAAAAAGCTTTTCATTCAGTTCAGTCCTCCTTCTGCTACTTTGGGAGAGGGAAGTTGCACTGTAAGCCAACGGAGAAGGGCAAGCTATCACATCACTCAAGGTGCAGAAACCTCTCCTGGGTCACACTCTGGTCGTGACTCCTCATCTCTCCCTCTCTCTCTTCTCTGTCAAATTGTTAACTCAAATCCTCCCCCTCCAGAGGAATATGGCAGGGCTGGCGTTGCTGCCCGTGAGCCTTACAAACCCAGGAGAGCAGCAGCTGAGGAGGGGACACAGTACATGCCTGGAGTTTCCCTCCTCAACAGAAACAACTGAAACAGGGTGCTCAAGGAGCAGCGACTGCTGCAGATGAAAAGTCCAGGCCCCGGGAGTCACCAGAGGACCTTTTCAGTCTTAAACACTTGCTAACTGCAGGCTCGCAACTCGTTTCTATTATTTTAAGCAGACAACCATGGTGTCCTGTTTTGACTACACCATGCTGTGCAGGAGCAGTCTCGCGGGCTATACACAGGGGGATTTAATCCCACTGGAATTACAGGGCTCAGTAGGATAACCATGGATTGGCCACATAAATGTCTCTAGAAGAGGCAGCAGTACTAATCTGACATGACTCTTGAGGTAATTTATGGAATCGGGGCACTTTATGGAAGTTAGGAGACTTTGATGCTGCTCTGCCCCGACTTCCATAAAGTGGCAGGCTGGGACTGCTGGTCCATGGGAGCAACCAAGAGGCTGTCCCTGTTCTTGGGAAGAGCCTCCTTCTGCTCTCCAGGGCTGGAGAGCGCCACACTAACTTTAGAAGCAAGACAGTAGCTGTGTTTTTTCACAGCAAGAAAATAGTTGATTTTCCGTCGTTGATTACTTTCCATTGCCCTCATGGCGCCCAAAAAAACCCCACCCTGCACCGTTCTGTGACAACAGAGCGCAAATATTGTCATGGCACATGCTCAGGAGAGTCAGCACCTGCAGCCCACACCGTGCTTAACAAAAAGGGACCATGATCTGGGCTCTCTCATGATGCCACCTGGAGAGCAAGCCTCAGCTGTGACTTCCAAATGAGCAAGTTAAAACCAAAAAAGGTAGTGATAGTCTGCTTTGGCATCTGCAAGGCTTGCGAGTTCCCACCTCTGATGGAATTACCTCCTCTTGCCACCCCAGGGCATGGGCAAGCCACTCAACAAGTGTGCGATCGGGGGCCATAAAATCCCTCAACGGCAAATGCATGGGAGGTAAAAGCCTTGAGCAGCTGTTGGGAATTCCAAGGCTTCTAATGATCTGCTGCAGGATGGTTTTGCCTGAACAGGGCAGGAAAAGGTGCAGGAGGAGTAATTGTGCAGAGGTTTAACGTAGATAAGGAAGATATGGCCATAATCCTAGTATCTCCTGGTGTGGAGAAGGCACAACCCCCTTCCATCGCACAGTCGTCTACAACATGGATGACACAGGGAGCCAGGCACATGATTGCAAGGGTCCTCTCAATCAGCACGTATTGCTGCAGTCCCCCGAGACCTGCGCTTTGCGTGGTGCAAACCTGTTCATGAAACTTCTGTCACGTGGCACAGCTCTAGACACAATGTCCCAGACAGGAGGATATCTCTTGTTTGGGGATCCAGAACAGGTAAAAATGATGTGGAAACTCCAGGTGTAAATGATACAGGGAAACTGAAGCAGTCAGTAAAGGGCACCTCTGTCCCCTCAGTCCTGGCATCCTTTCCTGCACACCATAAGAAGTCAGAACAGAGAAAGAGGGATGATTAACTATGTTACAACTCATGGACACCCTTCCAGTATTACAGATCCGTTCTCTCCTCAGCAGAATTTACTAAGCAAAGTGCTTTGAGGTCACACAATAACTACCAGGGATGTGTAAACCAGATAATACGCATTAGCGACAATGGGGCTGGTATTCTTATATTTGCTATAAGTTTGTCACCCAAGGTGACCATGTTTAATACACCCTGTCGGCCAGCGGCCAGATTGGGTAGATTGCGGTGGATGTTGTTTGACCTCAGAAACTCAGCGGTCCTGTGCTTGCCTATCATCTTCTTGGGAAACTACCTGAAAATCCCAGCTGCCCGAGCCAAAGAGTGAAATGCTCCTGCACTTAGGTGCCTAGAAAAAGCCTAAGCGTAAGACTAAAGCTGACGAGGCAACGGATAGGATCACTAATGTGGGGGGAGATAGTTCCACCAGAGCCAGTGTGCAATAAAAGCTTGTATTTGGGTATTTGGTAGTCAAATCCAGCCTTGCCAGTGAGAGCAAGCTGCAAAGCATCAGCTGTGGCAGCACTAGAGGGTGCCAGAGCAAACCTCTCCCATCGCCAGCACCCACCTCACCCTCCGGGAGCACAGACCACAGCGACTCCAACTTCCTTCCCCCGCCGCTTGCCTTTACCAGGGCGCAGCACCGAACCTGCGGAAAATTACATGTCTGTGCTCACTCTGCTCTTTTCCAACATGCTCCCTGTGCTCAGAGCGAAGGGGCTGCTCTGTTCCTGTAACGCATGATGCTAAATACATGAAAATCAGCTCAACACACATCTCGCCAGCCCACCTATAGGCAACCTATAGCATAGGTAAAGAGAAGAACACGGAGCAGCGAGCCTAACCTTTCACTCTTTAATCAGGCAAAATGCTGAAGACTTGTGGTTGTGAAGAGACTGCAGATTTGGGCCTCCTGTGGTTAAGATGAGAAATGGGTTTGAGATGCAAAGATCAGATTTAAAAATATAATACAGCAGTTTGGTGTTTTGTGTATCTGATCAGTAAGATACACACTTCTGTATTTTCATTCATATTTTCTGTTATACTCAATCAATTTTAAACCTGTTTGAATGCAGCTCTAAGGGAGCCACTGAGAGTCACAAATCCAGTAACAGCCTGACTCCAAAGTGCAGGGTCCCATAAATCCGGACCCACCTCTTAGTTCCCTGCCGGAGGAGGGGACACCTCTGGGTCCCAGCTCTGCAAACAGGCACCCCGGGCTGTAAGGCAGACTCGAGGGAGTCCCGCAGAAGATGCTCTGCGCCCCAAGGTCCCTCCTTACCCTACGGTGTGACTCGATTACGTTCCCCAGGATGTTTTTCTAAGCGGGACCAGCCCTACCTGGTGAGCTCAGCACCGGGCTGGAAGTCAGTCTGGCTAAGAACCGCTCTAAACCCGTATATTACAATCCTGATACAAAAGCAAGTAAAGAGCCTACCCGGCTAGCAGCAACCCTGCCGGCTGAAGCTGCCTGCGGCCCTTTTTGGGGGCGCAGTCCCGGTCGAGGTCCCGGTGGGGAACGATTAGCGATAGCGGCAGCGGCGAGGCGCCCGCCCCGTGCTTTAATGCGGATTTCTCTTCTTTTTTTCTTCCAGCCTTGGAGCGATAAAGTGCCGTGGACCCACATCCGGTACACAGGTGGGTGGGCGTCGGGTCAGGGGGGCACCCCGGGAGGGTCCCCGACCCCCGGGGGA
>VXBO01012252.1:63983-123604 GCA_013400135.1 Rhinoptilus africanus | reverse complement strand
CCCCGCCCCCGGGGGGAGCGGCGGCCCCCCCGGCACAGCAGCCGCTCCCCCGTCCCGTTTACCGAACGGCTCCCGGCTCCCCGCCGCCTCTCCTGCGGGGGCTCCCGGGACACCCGTACCTCCGGAGGGCTCCCCCGAGACCCGGTGGCGGCTCCCGGCTTCCCTAAGTTGCCCCCCTCAAGTACTCCGGTGCCGCCGGAGGGCTCCCCCCCATCCCCGTTAGCCGCTCCCCACTCTGCCCCGNAAAAAAAAAAAACCAAAATCTGCATGGATTTCTCCAATCCTTACCTACCCACTAAAACAAGCTTTCACTCTGCGAAAGAATGAGAAAAGTAGTTTTGAGAATTTACTGAGTGCGCGCGGCATGCTCTTGGGGTATTTCTTAAACAAGCCAATGATTTCCTGACTTATGAAAAATGTAAATGAGTTCCTGGGGAAGAGCGAGCGAGCGTACACGCGGCAGCTGAAATAGCGGTGCTCTGTGTGCCAACTACATTGCAGGGTTTGTCCGATAACATACCTCAACGATAGGAGCAACTACTAAAACTTCTAAGTTGTACGAAAAATACTGTTGACGGTTTTACTTTCAGTTAATACTGTAAGGTTGCAATGAGTCTAACCCAACAGAAACCCGTGTTTTTCTCTAAAAAGCTTGAGGAATTTGGCCTCAGCCCAGAGGGGCTGTGCTGTCTGGCAGGAGACCTTCTGGTGATGTCCCAGGGGTTTCAGCTGGTGAGCTGGGAACCCAGGAGCACAGCAGGAAAACATTTCCAGGGCAGCTGTTGGAACTGTTACTGCCTGTTTCAAGAGAAAACCTTTCACGCTGAGTTCTGGTTTAATTTCTCCTGACTCTGCTCTGTATTCATTTCTTCCGTTTCGGACTCTGCGCTGCTCTTTTATCCTGTCTTCTGTTTAAAAAAAGACGCAACCGAACCCAAAGACAGGGACTTGCATTACCGGCATCTCCACAGACAGTGCTTTTTCTTTTCCTTCCAGCTCTGAACACTTATTTACTGTCTTTATTTTCTTTACTGTTCTTTTTAGGAACGCGTGCTTCCTAAACTCACAGAGATGCTTTACTTACGTGTCTGTATTTTAAGTAAGACATACAGTAAAGTGCATAAATAGAAACTTGGAGGAGTAAATCATATAAACTAGAGTTGTAGCCCAAAAGGCACAGCTTGCTTAGGAGTGGGAACCTGGAAATTTCCACTGTAGATGATGCCTGTCTAGAGTAGATGATACTCTAGTTCTGGTCTGCCCTATTCTCTAGGTCACTCCCTTCCTTTTCTGTATTTTCCCACCTTTCCTGCATTCAGTCCATATAAACCAACCCATTTCCAAGAAAACATTTGTCATCACGGGATCATCTTTGCTTTCTTCCGTTCCAGGTGAAAGCATCGAAGGAGTAGCCATGAATCTCACTGCTGAATTAGGCTCTATTCAGATCAGAAACGGTTCCATCATGATCACCTGTGATGGCCTCTACCTAGTGTCCTTGAAGGGCTTTATCTTTTTCCGTCACCTGGAGAAGTCACTGAAGCTGACACTGGGCAAGACGGACAGTAAGACCAGGATGGACCTCTGGGAGCAAACCGTCCAGGACAGCGGCGAGTCAGTAAATCTAACCACAGTGCTCTACTTGTTCGCTCAAGATAACATCACCCTGTGGACCAGGCCCAACGCCAACATCTCGGATTTGTCGCTTAGCCTCGTGTTACTAAGTCCCTTCGTTTGCTCGCTGTAGAAGATGACGTATGGAATGTAACGCGTAACGTTATCGCCTTTCCTACCAATCCATTTGCCCGTGGGAGGCTTGTTCTCACAGGCTGGACTTGTACAGGCAGACTGCTCTAGCCTCCTTCCTCGGGGCTGCGGAAAGCCTCAGCTGGAGTGCCGGTAAATCACGCTGCAAACGGGCTTTACATAGTGCATGTCATGTTCATCTCTTTGGAGCTCTGTGCAGCTGTTTTGCTACCTGGGATGGATCTTTCCAACACCGGAGAGAGGGATGCGTGGAGCCTTTGAAGGGAACAGAAATGAAAGCCAAAGAAAGTCACCTAAGCTTAGCTCCTCTTCAGAGAAATCCTGGGTTTCTCTGTTTACTTGACAGTGCCTGTATATAGTACGAATGCGCTGTATATTTGCTAAAGGAAAAGTCTGGTAAATCAGGAAGATACCTCACGCGTCTTGAAGCCATTTGAAGAAGGAGTAGAACAGAGCTGCTCAGCAGCCCTTTGCCTGGCAAGGCAGGAACAGGGCAAAGGCGGCAAGGGATTTCCTTTGCAGTGGTCCAGATAAATGCCCTCTGACAGGAAAAGGCCACAAAAGGAAGGTGGTATTTTGAAATGAGCTAACAGGACTGCACTGGACATCAGAAACGCAGGTCCTGCAGCGACTACGAGGTTTTTAGGAGCAACTTCTAAGAGCAGAGGCTCGCTGGCTGTTCCAGCTATCTGCAGACTACTGAAGCCTGAGCCGAGGGAATATCTGGTGGGACACTTACATCTTGACACCAGCTCTCGGAGGCGTTAAGTTGAAGGAGAATCTCCTTCAAGCACACAAACACAGACTGGCTTAACCCCAAAATGATAAAAATTTGGAAAAACGTGAAGGCTGTGGATTTGGTGGGTTTTCTCTAACGGACCGAGTAAAACCTGCATGTCTGCGTCTGGGAGGACTCAGGCGTTCCTGTGAGCCTCGCGGTAGACTCTGTCATGCAGAGGGATTCGCAGGCACAACCTCCACGGTGCACCAGTGCCGCCCCTGCCTGGCTCTGGCGAAAGTCAGCCTGCTCTCAGAGATCCTGGCCTGCGCATCCCTCTTCTCCTTACGGCTTGTGGCTGCTGAGGACAAGCCCTGCCCTGCCCACGCTGCAGGCAGCACGTAACCCGAGCACAGCCAGCAACTGGTGTATTTTTGGTCGGAGCGGGGCAGATTTCAAGGGCAAGTTGACTACCTGGCTCCAATAAACTCCAGCAACATTCCAGTATCTGTTGGCTGTACGCTCCAAAGTCTTTTGTTAAAAGTATTTATGTATTTATACTATAGGCATAAGAATGTTACTTCGGATTTCTTAGAAACACTGGGAAGGGTTCAGACTCCGGGTTGTCAGCGCGAAGCTCCTCTTTGCAGATGCTCCCAAGGCGCTGGAGCTTTCCTGCCACATGGGCACAGCACTGCCGCCCGCCTCGGCTCCCTGGCCAACCTGCTCCTGAGGGATCACGTGTCGAAGGCAGCTAAGAAAATCTTCCAGGCCTCGGTGAGCTTTTCCATATGCTTTATGCTGTTGTTGGTAGATTTTATGAACTTCCCTACCCAGGGTCAGGCCACAGCCCCAGGGGAAACCTCCGTGGCTGAAGCAATTATTCACGCAGTGCCGAGAAGCAGCTTTTTTCTCGTCTCCGGGACTGAGAAGCTGCGGGCTGACTTGTGGGCTGACCTGCAGGATAATCCTCCTCCCCAGCTGCAAGGGGCATTTTTGGCTCTTACCTCTGTCTGTCATCGGGACCAAAAGCAGCTGCGCTCTGCCCGCAAGCTGGCGATTGTCACACTCCCTGGTTGAGGTTGTTACCCAAACATGAGTTCATCTACCCGGTGTGCAGACACCAGTATGCCCCCAGAGTAGAGGTATTATCTATTTATTTCATTTCTGCAGAGATGGGTGCTAGGTGGGAATCCACAGAGCTAGCACACCGGCCTGAAAACTCTTCGGACTATATACGGTGCAAACCACAGAAATACACACCCTTAATTATAATTATTGCTTAGTACCTTATCTTAACGACTTCTATTGGTTAGTAGAGTCTCTTGCTTTCATTTAAAGTTACAAGGTCCTTTAATTCATGTGCGCATGCTCCAGCACCAGGGGGGGGTAAGCCCAATTCCGTCTCCAATTGAGTTGGTGGTCGCCATCTCCCACTGCCACCTTTACCTTTCCCCCAGTTACTGCAAATTTTTGCCGACTCTGTGCCTTATGCAGCAGCAGTCTGGTTTTCTGCCAGATTCAGCGCTTCCTGTGGTGGGATGTTCCTTCTTACCAGCCTTCCGTTCTTCTTCAAGGGTATGTTCATTAGCGAGGCATTTATTGTTTATACCAAGTGTCTAGTTTCACAGGGCCTTGTGACCTTCTTACAGCTCTTTATTTGTACTTAATGAGAGATTCTTCCTTCTAAAATGTATTTTACCTTTTTTTTTTAAAAAGTACATTCTACCTTCTTAAAGTACATCAAAGTGAGAATGTGTTTCCCTTCCTAAAAGCTAATAAAATTTTCCTTTGTAACCTTGCGGTGTCCATTGGGGCGAGGGCTGGTGAATTATACATTCGCTGGGTTTGAGCAGACTTTTTCACCAGTATGAAAACTACACTAAATTTTCACAGACTTAATTTTTTTTACAGCTTGGCTTCAGTTTCAGCTCTCCCCGAGGGTCTGTAGGGCTGGTGCTTCCCAATGTGGGCTAACAGGGACAGGGCGGGCCGTGTGAGTGGTGTGGGCAGGGATGCACGGGACAGCAAGGAAGATTTAAGCCTAAAGACAAACGGATTTGTACCTCAGAAGGATGCACCCTTTCTTCTTGTTCAGAGCAGGAGAGGGCATTTCACACACTGATTCCTCTGCGCTTTCAGGCTGAACTAGGCTGACCTACAAATACATATGTACATACGCTTGTCTTGAAATAAAGGTTGGAACAATTAAATTCCTGAGTTTAATTGCTCGAGGGACTTACTATCCTCACCAGTGAGTTTCCAGACCATCTGCTTCTGTTTGTATCTGGTGACCCCTTCCCTCCACAAGGTTAAAAAGTCTCTTTGAGATGAGAAACATTCGTTTTTGTTATTGGGGTTGTTAGGACCTTGTAGGAGCTTGTAGATGGTGCTAAAGTCACATCTTACAGCTCTGTTCAGCGAGTTCAGCGCACTGGGGTTTTAGGTCCCCCCTCGAAGCTCATTAGAGCTGGAGGTGTTCAGGGCAAGGCTGGACTAGGCGGTTTCTGGAGACAGTCCCTAGCTCTGGAGGGCCGGTGCGTTCCCCTTCCCGTGCTTACCGCCACTGAAATGGGACCTCCTTCTCTGTCCCTCACAGGGCTTTTCATAAGACCCGTTTCACAGAACACCGTCATCAACCGAGCATTTCTGACCCCTCCACAATTTAAAAGCAATCTCCACCACTGCTGTCTTGTGTTTAACACAGGGTAATGCATAAACTACAGAGGCGGCCACCGTGTATTCCTTCCCTTCTCTCTCCTCTTTCCTACCTCCCGAGCTGTGTAAAGCAAGGGACAGGGTGACAAAGCTGATTTAAGAGCTGTGGTCACCTCCGAAGAAGGAGCTGGCCTCACTGTACCCATTAGGGCTGGGGGCTCTTGCTTTCCAGGTGAGAAGAAACTACCGAAGGAGGTGCAGAGCAGAATGGGATGGGGGCTCCTACTCTTTACTTGGGTACAAGAACAAACAATGGGAAACATTTCATTTATACTCCATTCACGTCTATTTAAAAGTCATCTCCTTTTCTACCACAGATGGTTACCAGTAATGGTGGATAATGAGCCTGTGGTTTTTAGACACCACTTACATTTCATCAGCCAGCATGAGTCACAGCTATTGCCTCTCTGTTTCACCAGCAAGAGGGAACAAGAAAGCTGGAGTGGGTTTGGCACACTGCTGTAAAGCTAGCACTGGCCAGCTCAGACAGCAGAAAGCACAGGAATTTAGTTTTGATATTTGAGAATCAAAACAGAAAAGTATGATACGAAATCCAACAGTCTCCTGCAGTAACTCGTTGGGAAGCTTTGACTTACTAGACTTTTCTCAGCAACATCCATAAACTTCAACCAATAGAGCTGTTCTGGCTGACAGTCTGTTATTGTTTTCCAAGGGCTCTGGACCACCACCAGGGATTCTTACTTCCAGCTACGGGGTAGTCCACCAAGTAAAACCAATTGAGTGATGCTCACTGAGGACTGGGAGAAGGGGAGTTGGTACCAGGCCAGAAAGGGACAGTGGCAAGAGAGCTGCAGAAGGATTTATCATTTGCCATTTGCAGCCTTGTATGCCCTAAAGCCAGGGAGGATGCCAGAGCTTATTGGCTCAGTTCCCTAAACCGATGAAGGCGGCTGTAAAGAGCTAGCGGAGTGGAGGCTGAAGGCATATCTCCCCACCAAGGTGCCAAGCAGTGAGCTCACTTGCTGGCAGCTGCTCAGCATTCCAGGACAGCACCCCACGTGCTGTGTGAGCTGGGGCTCACTTCACTCACCGCACCAGGAAGCGGGAGCCTGAGGACTAGAAAACCCACAGGCCAGGGCAGGAGGGGACAGCGGGGCTGGCTGACCTGTCCCAGGGGCGACACTGGGCAGAACGCCCAGGCAAGCTCAGGAGAGACGCGATGCTGGTAGCAGGTCCATGGATTGGTGCTTAGGACTTTGAGAATATGGGGAAGGACAAACGGAAAACAGGACTAAAGGAGTGTTGCTCCTGTGAGCCCACGCTCAGTGAACCAGACCTCTGCAAATAAACACAACCGCTGCCTCCTCAAACATCTAGTCCCTCCTCTTAATGTAAATCCTTGCACAATTACCTTCTTAATAAGACAGTTGGCACCAACCGTTCTGTAATTGCTCACCTCTTAACGAGTCAAGTTTGTCCCCAGGGGATTAGAAACTAGAGCTGCTCAGAAACACAAACACGCTCCTGTTCCTGGGTCTGCACTTTCGCCTGCCTCTGTGGTTTGCTAGGGCTGGTAGCCCATGCTGCTCTTTGGTGGCCAGCCAAGGCACCAGGGTCTGGCCGAGGTGCTTGGGTGGTCCATCAGTGTTCAGAGAGTAAATAGGACAAGGTTTGGGGCAAGACCAAGCTTGTTGTGGGCACCAATCTACTTTCCTAATAATTGCTTTCATTGTTTGCTTTAAGGCAAAATTCACACCTATTTACTAACAATCCAGAGACCTGTTTGCATTATTTATAAAGCAAAAAAAAAATGCTATTGAACACACCTCCGGGGATAAACAAACATTTAACTCAGCACAGGATCTGGTTCCTAAAGTATACAGCAATCTTATAATTTCATCACCAAGTAGATCCCTGAGACAAGATATCACTGGTGTTATCTCATGGAGTTCAAAGGACTCACTGTGCCAATGTCTGCTTATTTGGCTTCCTGTCAGCAGCACAGAAAGATAGCAGGACGCATACATTTCATAGGGACAAACAGATGAGATTTGGTTTCAGATTTTTGGGGGGGTTATGTGCAGCGTTTTGAAACATGGGTTGCTCTGCTCCTCCCTTCATCACTTTCCATAAGACCCAAAGTACATTAACACACCTGCCAACAAGAAACTTCTTTTACGTGTCATATGTTCTACTCTTGATGATGTGAAGGACTAATTCTAGTGGCTGCTCACCAGCTCTGAAAAGCCTCCAGACCGGATTATACGTTGTCTCTAGCAGCATTCACCCTTGACAAGAAAAGATTTGCTCCAGCTTGTATGAGAAAAAATCTCACCGCATCCCAGTTGGCTGCAATAACTGGAGTCATCTTCCAGGTACACCGAGTTATGCTTAATTCTTTTTACAAGAAGTGTCCTTTCTAAAAGCAGGGGCAGGCGCTGCTTTTCCATGTCAGTGCTTCACAGCCCACGCACCAAATCCTGATGGTTGTGCTGACTGCTGTCAGACGCAGCCAGAGACCTCAGCTGCCCTGTACCAGACAGCACCCAGGACTCTCTTCCTTGCTGTTGTGGGTACAGTCACACACACCCATGCCTCTTGCCTGGGTTTGTATGAATAGCAGCAAAAAAAGTAACAGCAGATGGAGAGAGACAGCCCTCCACTGACCCGTCGGGCTCTCCCAGGTACCCGCATATAGTTTGGACCAGACAAACTGTGGTCATCGGCACGGAGCGCGCTGCAGGAGGGAATGGCCTGAGCTGAACATCAGACTCTTGAGAAGTATGACATAAATACGCCAAGATTTTAGGTCAGCGCATCACTGCTGCCTAAGGAAAGCTGCATCAGAACCAGAGCAGAGGCTGAATCAGTAACTAAAACCTGAGCTTGGGGGAAACAACCTCTTCTGCATAATTAACATCTGCCGTGCTTCACATTGTAAACACAGCCGATCAAGAGAGCGGAGACAGACAAAAATCACAAAAAGCAGCTCTGCAGCCACAGTCAGGTGCAGAGGCGGACAAAGCACACGTACGGTGACAGAAGGCAGGACAGCTGCCTGTGTCTGAAACCCTTCACAAATCGCTCAAAGGAGGTACCTCACCAGCAGTAACACAGGCAAAGGGCACACAGGGAACAAGCCGAAGGGTTTTCCAAGCAGATTCTCGCAGAGACAAGCGGCTCCTCCATGCGTATCAGGGAGCAAGCTCTTGGCCTGTGTATGAGGGTTCCCCTCCGTGTTCCCCTGCTCCCTGCTGACCGGCACGGCTCCTGCACACAAACTCCCTAGGACAGCGTGTTTCAGAACCCAGGAAAGCCACAAACACAGACAATAAGACCAGTGAGCACTGTAATTAGCAAGTTCATACTATGACAGGACATACAGACAAATCTGTAACCTTCATTAGAAATAGATTTAGAAGGTTGTACCTTCCTCGCCTCAAAAAAAAAATGCTGTTACAGATACTGGTTGCTCACGAGGTGAACGGCAGGAAGCAGCAGACAGCTCTCCAGATTGTGAGGTCTACGAATGAAGGTGGACAGAGAGGGAAGAGCCTGGCAGTGCCAGGGACCACAAGCATCTCAGGGAATCTGTCCTGGAAGGTTCCAAGGATGGACGTCCTGGCAGTGCTCAGGGTCCTGGAGGCCAGGCCAGTATCTTGGCTTATCAGCACCCCGAGGCCAAGTGCTAATTCATACAGTGTCAGGAGTGACTGTATTACAAACTACTAGACATCATCCCAAGAGGCTGTAAAATCACATAGTTTTAAATAAGAATTATTTTGATTAAAACCCAACCAGTTAGATTACTCAGAGGATATAGTCATAAGTTGTATAGTCATAAGGAAAGAACACAGTTCTCTCTTAAGTAACGAAAGATGCGCAGGTGATAATCTGTTGAGGATCATGTGCACAAGCACACTGATTAACACGCTTTGCTCAGCAGTGATGCACATCAGATGTCTCATTTCTTGGGCCTTTTCTCTTGGGTCTACTCACAGAATCACAGAATCACACTCACTTCTGGGTAACTTTTCCTTGAGCCTCAGACCTCCTGACCACGTACATTCAGTACCATTCTTGCAATGCTCTTACACATGCATTTTCTCCAAACCCAGGAAATTGCAACAGCTAATTAAGATTAGGTGGGGCCTGCAATTATGGCTATTGTGTCTCGAATATTTGAAGTATTTGAGCAGTTTTAGTACTTAACATTGTTCATCTTAGCTGTTTAGAAGTCTGTTTGGCAATGCTTGCACACCCTTTTCCATCCTCAAACGCACAAGAAGATATGCCAGGCGTATCCCCTGCTCCTCACAGCTCCTTTAATACTGACTTCAGCAAACAGCAAGGCGTATGAATTCAGGAATGTAGTGGGAAAATGAACCTCTGGCTCAGCCTCACAGTTTTTTTTGAAACGGACCTGAATTGCTGCGGTCTTTTCCAAAGCTTGAAATACCAGACCGGCCACAGGGGGATTGCAGGAAACACTCTGACGCTGTTCAAATGATGGAGAGTTTCTCTTGCTCCTGCTGTGGTTGCAGACAGCCAATGACGAGGAACGCAGCAAGAGGTAACATAAAAAGCCGGCGTGCAGAAGTCACGCTCGGGCAGGTGATTAAATCATGTCTCCATCAATTTTCAGCTCAGACAGCAGCCAGTGCGACCACAGCCACTTCATAAACTTCATACACTGTCTCCAGCTGCGTCTGTGGTTGGATTAAGGTCTGCAGCATTGATTCATCTGTTAATGGCAGAGCAGTGCTCGAGGCAGGCAGTTAGAGCTTTAAAAGCCCATGTTACCACCACTGCTCCTGAGAGGCACATCGGGAGAGCCATGGTGGTCCACGGGGCACTTGTATTTTGGGACAGCTTTTATCCCCGTCCATGCTCAGCCCACCCCCGAACAGCCCCATGCAGCTGAGCTTTGCTACAGCACAGATCATAAAATGGTTTAGGTTGGAAAGGACCTTAAAAATCACCTAGTTCCAACCCCTGTGCCATGGGCAAGGATACCTCCCACTAGACCAGGCTGCTCAGTGCCCTGTCCAACCTGGTCTTGAACCCCTCCAGGGATGGGGCAAGCCACAGCTCCCCATGGAACTTGTTCCAATGTCTCATCACCCTCACAGTAAAGAATTTCTTCCTGATATCTCATTTAAATCTACTCTCTTCCCGTTTGAAGCCATTACACCTTGTCCTGTCACCACACTCCCTTGTAAAAAATCCCTCTCCAACATTCTTATAGGCTCCAAACGTCCCCCACAAAACATGATTCTGCCTGAAGAAATTTTCTAAGCAACTCACTGCCTTGCTGTGTGTGCAGAACCAGATACACCTCCTCTAAGCCATCAGTCTTCCGTTGTTAACGTAACCAGCCACCATGGCAGGGTATGTTGGACTTCTGCCTAATTTGGGCTCTCCAAACAGAGCCAGTGACCATAGAGTCCCAGCTTTTCTTGGTGCCCACCTTGGCACCACCCTGTCCCAGATGCCAGGCCCCTGGTCCCAAGAGGACAACCTTGCTTTCCCTCTGAGTGATGGGGAGGTCGGTGCCTAGGAAGCCCTGCAGAGGGCAATCCAGGCTGCCTTGCTCCCACAGCACCTCCTCTAGGAGGCTGGAGAGGGCCATCAGGAAGCCACATGGGCTTTCAGGGTGCCTGTCCTTTGCATGCTAACCCCATTGGAAACCAGTGCTCGGGTCCTACTAGTTTGGAGACCATCAGGCCATGGGATACTGCAGGCAGCGCCAGGTCGAATCCTTTCTGTTGCTACTTGGTATGCTCTTGTTGTCCTAAGCCAAGAGATATGAGTAAGGAGAGTTTAGGACTGGACATACAGTCTTTGTTCCTGGACCTGCTTTTGGTACTTATCCAAAAAAGGGCCTAAAGCAAAACTCTTGAAGGCTGTCTTACCCATCACAGCCTTTCAGCTGGTGCTGGGGTCCCTCTGGCTGACTCTTCTGCCTGTCCCATCACCTCTGCACGGTGACACAAGATGAACAGAAAGGTTGCAGCTGGCTGTCATACAGCGATGAGAGAGGCCTTATTCTGGGCACGAGTTTTCTCAGGCTGAGCGATGCTTGCTGCTTGTCTTCCACATTGGTGTAAATCACCACACAAAAGCAGGCCAAGGACACTAGCTGAATTATGGTCTTTGCCTGATTTTCCAAGCTTCCCTGGGGATGGAGGTCTAGTTGATTTCCTGCCTCCACCTACATTGCAACTAAACTTGAGCAGAGTGAGAAGAAACAAGCATTTTCTGAGAACGGGCACACTGAGTCATGTCAGGATGAGAAAATTAGCTGCCTGGGGAGCTTCAGACTGAATAGAGAGGCTCCTAACTACAACAGCTCCCAACGAGCTTGGGCAGTCATGGGGGATGTCCCTACATTTATGGATATCGCCTGATGTGCTGGCAGGTGGTGTAAACACACTGAGGAGCAGCTCATACGTGTGGGGGGAACATCTGGATCTTTGTAAACAAAATAAGCCTGACATGGATGGGGAGGTGGGAGCTCCCAAGGGCTTGCATCACAGCAGGAGTGAGGGGGCATGTCGAAGCCCTGCAAGGCTGCCCTGTCATCACAAGACCTTTCTTGCATCGTTCTCCTGGGATGCCCTGAAGTCAGAACATTTGCAAACAAAAATACACCCCCTTTCCGGCCGCACCTTCCCTGCCTGCTCCTCCTATCCTTTGCCCTCACCTTGGAATGCAACATGAGATCATCCTGCCAGGTGGGCAGCTGGGATCTGTCAGCAACCTGCCCACTTCTGCGAGCTCGTGAATGACATCTCCCTCAGCCAAGAGGAGCAGGAAAAGAGGTTTCTAACCTTTTGCCAGGGGAGACTGATGGGAGAGGCTTCTGAAGGAGGATAATAATTAAACAGGGATGCAACAGGTGCCAAATGGTAATGCCAGATCATCAGTTCCTGGGGCTGGGCAGAAAACCTCACTACGGCTACAAAACTGACCAAAGTCTTAATTTTGCTTCTGGTGGAGTTTCAATCAGCTTTTCTGTTTTGAAAGTAAATAGAGAAAGCAGATAAGTAAATAGAGAGGGTCAGCTTTCGCTTGCAAACCTCCACGCACCAGTGGGGTGTGAAGCAGCAGGTAAGCTGCCCTTCAACTGCTGGCTGTGTTCCCTCGTGTGCTGCGCTCGGGGGAATTGCCTTGTTTTCTCTGCTCCCTCTCCTGGAACGGACTCACTCATGCCTGTATCGTGGTAGGGGCGTGCAGAGGCCAAGCACGGGCTGCTGTGACTGCTGTCACAGGAGAAGGGGATGACCAACTTAAAAGTACGACCGATCATCCATTTGACACTCCCCACACAATCTCGATACCCTTCTCTCCCACCAACAAACCCCAGCAAGCTAAACCCCGTCAAATAAAAGCCCGCGGGAAAGTACGGTGTGCCTTTCCTGGGGGTGAATGTCAGGAGAAATACAGCGTGAACACAGCGATAGAGAGAGGCAGTGGAGGAGGTGATGGGAACACGGGCCCGGGACTCAGCAGATGGAGGGAGATGAGCCCAGTAGCAGGGAGAAGGTCGCTGTGCTGGGCTCCCCAGCCTTCACACCTCGGCTGCAAGCGGGGGGTTGAGCATACAGAAAATGCTGGCTCTCAAGCATCATGCCTTTGAAAGGTCTGCTCACAGGTTGGGTTTTAGGAAAAGGTTTGTGACTGTTCTTAGTCTGAGCAAACATACTTGATTTGAGTGGAAATCCCTTAATTTCTGCCAAAACCACCAGCCTCTTTCCTCTGGATGCAATTCAGTAGTCCAATAAAATCAGTTGAGGGGTTGGACTGAGTCATGTCAACACAATTTGGATTGAAATTAGAGCAGGCATATTCCCGCAGACAGTAACTTTCTGTTAGCCCCTTTCAAGATTAAATACTTCCATGTTTCATTTCAAAATAAGGCTTCGTTTCAAAACTAACAGTGCTTGTTTCAAAGCCAAAATAATGAAGGCTGTAAGAGCAAAACAAAACACTTCATGTGGGGATAAGTGAATTTATGATACTTTTGTCTGCAAAGACGAGCAGGGGCAAATGTTTTTCTTTCTTGATCTTTACAAATTTTCAGTGATTTAGTAAACCAGACATTCAAACGTTCCCTTCCATGGAACCTTCCACTGGTTTTTAAATGAGCTATGGAGCCTGTCTAGGGCACCTCCCGGGCGTCAGGAAGTACAAACCCAGGGAGGCTGGCAGTGATAACGCATGGAAGAGTTGGAGGGCTGGATACTGCTTCTGATCGGGGCTGAGTGTGACTCATGTTTTCTTAAACCTTGCTGGAGACAGCAGTAATAGAAGCTCAGCGCTGGGAAGGCAAAAAGCAAGCGAGCAGAGATGGCAGGCAGCCACCCAGCTCGGTGAGGAGGCTGCGGGATGGTGGGTGACAGAACGGTCCCCTGCTTGAACCCCAGGCCAGTGCTCGGCCATCACTCCCCAGCTTCTCGGCACGAAAGGAGAAGGGGCTGCCTTTGGTGCGTGACAGGAATCCCCAGCCTGCTTTTCTTTGTGGCATTTCCATCCCGCTCGCCTTCCTCTGGACAGAGCTCAGAAAGCAGCTGCTGAGTAAACACGGGAAGGAAACTCCTGCAGAGGAGCTTTGGACACAGAGCCACAGGGTTTCTAGGAGCACAGTGGGTTTGCAAACACTGCCTTTCTACTTGAAACAGCTCCTAGCAGGAGAGGCTGCTGTGGGTCTCAGCCCAGCAGTCAAGGCAGCCAGGGACAGGTCACAGTGTCTCAGGCACTGGCCCCACGTGCGTGTATCCTGTCCCCATGGAGCAGAGGCAGGTCCAGGGACGGGTGCCTGACGCGTGTCCCTGCTGTTAAAGCCATGTTCCCCTTGGAGCACGTTAGCGAGTGCGTGGGCCACAGCACAGCATGGCTGCTGCCGCAGCAGTCGTTTACAATTTGACTTGCTCACCACAAAGCGCACAGGAGGCGCTTTTTGGTTTTCTGAGTGGCGCAACGCTATGAACTCCAAAAAACTCCCTGCCCTGGGGTATCCTCAGAAGTGTCATAGGGGTTTGGTAACTCCTTTCTCCACCACATCCCTGCCTCCATTCCGGGATCATAGAAGGTCAGAGGAGAAAGGGGACACCCTGAGCTGCCTCACTCCAGAAAGACCAAAGCAAGCCCTGCAGCTGCAGGACCACACGTGGACCCTCAGAGCGAGAGTGTCAGGAGGGTGAGCTGGGACCGGTGCTCGCTGCTCCTTACAAAGCAAGCTCAGGTGGATGTAAGCAACTCATTAAATGGACAAATAGCAGGTTTAAATAGAAAACAAAGATTTCTAGCTTTTTTTCACGCAATAGGTGGAAGTCAATGCCATGAGAGGAAGCTAAAAGGTTGGATAGGCTCAGAAAGCAGCAGATTCACACAAGAGAAATCCCTCGCAAACTACTGAACACAAAGAAATAGAATACACAGCAGTCCCGGCGCCTAAGACAGGGTACCGTGCTGTATGGGCTTCTGAGCCCACTCAGCTTGTCCACTGTTACACAAGGTTGAACGGAAAAGGTAAATACTTTGAAAATGTGTCCCCAAAGCCCAGCGCTGCCAGTCCAGGCTGCCTCCCCCGTGTGCCCCGTGCGGGAGGCTCACTGCGGAGTGCCAGGGCTGGCTGCCCCTGCGGCAGCACCAGCCACCCACCGCCCCGCCGGAGGAAGAAATCCCCTCTTGAGGAGCACATGTGATGAAGGGCAGGGAGTTCTGCAAGACGGGGCACGAGAGGCTGCTCGCACAGCCCTGGCTTCATTGTTTCCTAATGCTGGCTTTGCTGGTAAGGCGGTGGTTCTTCAAATACAGGGAGGCAATCAAATCCAGCGCCCGATGACGCAATGTGAAGGAAGTCAGGAGGGGGAAACTTTAAAAAACATCCATGCGCGAGGCTATGACAATACAATTAGCACAGCCGCCCCTTAAGCAACGCCGCGGGGAGCAGGGAGAGAGCGGGGCAGGGATGGGCTGGGGGGCTTTCCCCCACCGCCGAGTCCTGCTCGGTGAGGAGCGTCGGGGAAGGCGGGAGCTGCCTCTCACACAGGGCCATTTGCCCTGCACGGCTCACGCTTCATGGCACGCTGCTGCTGCTGAGCTAATGAGCAGCCCAGCGCTGCCGAGGTTTTCAGAGCCGGGTGTCTTGGCAGGCTGGCCCAGAACGCACAAACGGTTCCGGGTTGGGTGACATGTAACGGCAGGGCCATAGTTTCATTTTACCAGCGAGGGCAGAAGCAGAGAGAGGCAGGCTGCCAGATGCTGACGCAACGTGACAATGCTGATTTATAAGGCTTTCTGAAGGAAAGAAAAGGAGAATTTCAGTGTCCGGTGGAGGGTGATGCAAGCCTCCCAGCCCTGGGTTGGGGAAAAACCACGCCAATGTTTCACAGCTTTCAGCAGGATTTCTTGCACATCGCAGTGAGCTGGGATCTCTGCCAGATGTGGAGTAGGATGGATGAGTAAACAAACAGCACTTCACTTTCCTAAAGCAATTTGGAAAGAAAGTGAAAGAGCTGAATGAGATAACAAAACTATTGCTCTTTTTCCTCCACTCCTCTCCCCTTGGCTCCTTGCTATGACATGCTCTGGGTACGCCGGTGTGCCCAGGGACTACCCCACATGCTCCATGGCATGCCCAAAGGCTCAATGATTCACATGAAAACCAGATCCCATCCTTCTGTACACAACCTCCCCCACCGCTAGAAGGGACGTTGCTCCATACTGGTTCCATGCCAGGAGGATTTTGCACAGAGGAGCCGAGCACTGCTGTTACACAAACAGCATGTTAAAGAGAAGGAAAAAAAAAAAAAAGAATTGGACGAATTTGTAACTGAGGTAAATCCATCTAAACCAATAGCCTGAGCACTCTGCTAACAGAAATCCCCGCGGCTCCAGTAATGAATATGGGCCTATGGGCCGAGCTGACATCATAGAATCACAGAATGATTTGGGTTGGAAGCGACCTTTAAAGCCCATCTAGTCCAACCCCCGTGCAGTGATCAGGGACATCTTCAACTAGATCAGGTTGCTCAAAGCCCTGTCAAAGCCTGACCTTGAATGTTCCCAGGGATGGGGCATCTACCACCTCTCAGGGCAACCTGTGCCAGTGTCTCACCACCCTCACTGTAAAAAATTTCTTTCTTATATCTAGTCTGAATCTTCCTTCTTTTAGTTTAAAGCCATTATCCCTTTTCCTGTCGCTACAGGCCCTACTAAAAAGTCTGTCCCCATCTTTCTTATAAGCCTCCTTAAATATTGAAAGGCCACAATAAGGTCTCCCTGGAGTTTGATTCAGATTACTATAGTATGTGAGGGGCTGGGTATAGAAGAACAAGTGTAGGCTCTCAATCCTGGACACAAAACCAGGAGTGTGTGAAGTTCAAGTGATCTGGGCATCTGGAGAGAAGCTCTGAATAAATGAGACACAATTCAGAAAGAACGTGCAAGTTTATACTCTGCCGATGCAGGAATGAGCTGCAACAGAAATGCAGTAAGGAGCAAACAGTTTGAGAGAAGAACATCTGGGGTTTACAGTGCGTTGGGACCAGGTTGAAGATGACATTCACTGGAAAAGGCAGACATCACGCTGCACATGAAAGTTTGAAGATGTGTGGGAGAGCTGTGACTAGTCCCAAATACCCCCCCGGCTTCCAGAAAGGGCGTGAATCAGTCACACATAATCCAAAGGAAAACTGGGATAGTTGGAGGTGTAGAAAATATCTCCCAAGAGTCCCATTGTCATCTGGACAGATATCAGGTCTGTAAATGACTGTTGCAAAGAGAAAGGAATAATTTGTTGGAATAATTTGTTCTCTGTGCCCACAGTGGACAGGAAAGGGGCCTCAGGCTTCATCTGGGAGCCCATGGGAGGCTGAGGAGAAGCTCCACATTTTTAAGGAGAGTGAAACCTTAGAACAGAGGGCCTCTTTGGGGTCTTTAGGAGCAGTTTGGAGAAATTCCTTTAAGGTACCATTCAAGTACCAGTGCTCCTGCCATGGGAGGAGGCGAGGGGCAGAGGACCTCCCCGGAGCATGCAATGCTTACAGATGCAGGAGAGAACAAGCACCAACTTTCTGGGACAGCTTTACTGAGACTTGAGAACTAACTCACCCATCTGTCTGCAAAAGAATTGAGTCAAACAGACATTCCGAGGCCAGTGCCGAACCACTGTGATTTTTCTAGCTAAGCCAAGACAACTAGTACTCACTGGGTGAAAAGAGTGCAAACATGAGACCAACCACTTCTCTATTTGGCCTCTTTGGAAGACCGTGTGCCATAATTAGAACTTTTTCCACCCTGTCCCATTCACGCCCTTTCTGCTGATGCTCAGAGTCTCATGCTACAGCTCCCCAGCAAGAGGAAGCAGAGCAGAGAATAAGCTTGCACTGCCTTTTCCAACCCAAGTGACAATGGCTGGGGAACCAGGAAGCACTCTGGAGCCTTCTGGACCAGACAAATCACCATTTTACTCCAGGGTTTCAGACACAGAAGTACCTCCCTATCTGGAGTCCCCTACTCGTTTTTCAGTCTGAATGCAGGACTTGGGCACGGGGAATGAGTGGGCTCTGTGATGGAGATTCTCAATTCCTTCATGGAGTAGCATTTGCAACACGAAAGTCAAACTGTTATCCATGCAACCCTCCTCAAAGAGCACCAACAGCTTAGATGGCCCCGACACCCTGCCTGGAGCAGGCATATCGCCAAGCTTGGACCTACATCCCTGGCCCAAAGGGCAGCCCTTACCCATTTCTAACCATTGGCACATGCTGAGAACACATTCAAAGATAATTAATAATGCTCTATGGTTTCACTGTGTTTTATTCTTTTTCATTATGCTGATGAAGACGCTCAAGCCCTGTCGCAATATAGTGGTATCCAAATGACGTGGCACAACCACTGCCTTTGTGCTGCTTTCTTTGGTGAGATTTTCTTCCTGTCCTGGTTTCTGATAGTTTGCAAATTGGCTACTTTAACAGTTAGTATTTGCAGGCATTACCACTGTAGGAAAAAGAAGAGTTAATTAGAGAATATGGAAAAGAAAGTGGTTAAATATAACTCCACCGTCAGATTGTGTCTGACACATTTCACAGGAAAGAAGTAGGAGAACAGAGTGGGCATAAAACAAGACAATTGGTTTTTGTTCTTCCTAACGAATGGAAGCTGGTCAGAGTTACAGGCTCCTCTTCTTCCTCAAACACATCGTTTACCTCACTGCTAGGGGATATTTGTGGATACTGCCCAGGTCCAAGTTAGCACACCCCTCTCGCCATGCGCTGATGAGGGGGAAATAAGTATGGGGGGAGGGAGACAGTTCCCAGAGAAAGCTGGCATGATGTCATGGGCTCAACCTTGGACAGACTGGCCCAAGCCCCCTCATACTTGGATCTATGTCGAAGTCCCTTCCAACCCTCCCATTTCGGCTCCTGCACAGCGGCCTTTGCTGCTGCACTCAGCAGGAAGCGTAGCAGAGAGAATCAGACTAAAGCTGGCAGGGGAAGGAAAGATGACAGCAAAGTGCTGTTACTCCAGAAGGTGGCTTTAGAGACTAGAGGCTGTTGATAAAAGCATCACAGCTGGAGAGCATCCGATGTCACAACATCCAATGTGTAATTTCATCACACACCCAGAAAAACGTAGTTCTAAACTCACGTGGGAAAAAGCAATGCTAGAGAAGATACTATAGCCCACATTTTCTACTGTTCCTCTTACTTTACTGATTTTTCAAGGCTATCAGAAGCAAGTCTAACTTTCAGATAAGTTTCCACATTTTTAATCACTAATTCTTAACCACACTCTATTCAAACACATGCACAGAGCAGACGAGAACCATACAAGGAAGCCCAAGAAGCCTCTTGCACAGAAATCCAGCTGGCTGCATACCTGCGTAAAATGTGATTCTGGGGTAATTCACATGATACGACAAGAGTCCAGAAAGTTTTTGAAAAATTTTCCTAAATAAATTCTGGTGAAAAGTCCCAGGTTCTAAAATGCTTATTCAGTCCTAAAATATTTCAGCTTCAGAGCAGCCAAGCACAGCTTGCTGCTTCTCAGCTCCAGCCCAGCAAGCACGTTTAACACCACTCTTCAGCTCTCAGCTAGCATCTGCAAGGATCACAGCAAGCACTTCTGGAAGTCTGTTCTCAAATGGTGCAAGAAGAGAGTCAGCCTCCCGCATTTAAACCACGTTTATGATTGCTGTGAGGGGAGCAAACTGAAGGAGCAAGTAGGAAACCCAGAGACCTGCTAGGACACTTTCTTGGTTTAAACCAAGAAGGAAACTGGTGAGGCTGCTTAAGAAGAGGTGGGATCCTCTCAAGAAGCTCTCTTACCTTTGGGCTTACAGGGAAGAAAAAGAAATCCTAGTGCCTGTGGTCATGGAGGAGTCTCAGCACTGAAGAGAGGTGATTCTGCAGAGAGCCTCACCCGGAGGCTCTGAGAGGGGTGACCTGGGATGGACAGAACTAGTCTTCACATCAGTCATTGCATTAGTAGCAGTGATTTGGTCTCCTATGGAGAGGAGATGCAGGGCTGCTCCTCTTGCAGTTTGCTTTGGGTGATACCGCTGTATCTCGGGGACCTCACGTGCTCAGTGCAAACTTAGAAGCAGGTACAAAGCAAGGCTTGCTTCTCACCGCTATTTAGAGGAGTAAAGCCTACAGCAGCATGGAGGAGGCAGAGCCTGCACCTCTGTTGCTTGTCCTGACCATATTACCACAAAAAACCATTCTTCTTTGTTTTATGCATGTTCACTTCTACCTAGAAGAGTAATCACAGCAGCCTGGACACACTGCCCAAGGTGACTGTGTCCTCACAAAATGTGTGCTGGGTAGCAGTATGGAAGAAGCAGGAGGAACTGACCCAGCACAAACACACCCCAAAGAAACAAAACGCTGGTGTGTGTCAGAGGCAACATCACCACACCGGCACAAGGGCTGACAACCAGCAACCCTGGCTTCACAGGAGCTAGCACCCTGGGCTGCCTGCACACATAATAGAGAGCATGGAATTTCCCACCACTTGGTGAAGTCCCTGCTGGGAAACACCGAGGTATGGGACCACCTATGCCTCACACACGTTTGCCACAGCAGCTCTATCAGCTGCATCAGAGGAGAGTTGTTACCTTCAGCGGAGCACCAGTGTCAGATCCGGCTTTTATTATGATAAAATGCTCATAAAGGAAAGATACAAACCAGAAAAACTTTGGGAGGGAAAGCAGAGGAAGGTTGGCACAAGGAAAGGAGGAGGAGGGTAGAGGATGCGTCATCTGTAGTGTTTACACATGACAGCACCATCCTACATTGCTGCTGGTTAAGGGAGACCAAGAGGAAGTGAACATTAACTCCAAAATAAGAGTGCAGAGGTGGAAAGCAAAGGAGGCTACTGGGAGAGACGACGAGCGCAGAAGCAGAGGACTAAGCTCAGAAGCACAGCCCTGTTTTGTGGGCTGAGCCACCTGACACTCACACATGGCACCAGTAAAAAGAAATTACGTGGAGAGAGAAAACACATAGGAGAGGTGAACTGGGTGAAGCTGGGAGACTCGCAACAGCTTGTTCCCAATTACAAATAAATGCAGTTTGACAAAGGCCAGCATAATGCTCTTCTCTCTCCCTTTCCCACCATCCGCATATGCTGCACCTTGCAAGTTTTGTGATATACCCAAGTGCCAGCAGGTGAAAGGCTGGCCAGGCAGGGCACCCTCATCTTGCTCGTGTCGCAGGAGGGAGACAAAAAGTCATCACACACCACCATCCCCTTCCCCTCTGTTCTTGAGAGCCTACCGCAAAACACAGGATGACTTTGCCATCTTGCAGTGAACACACAAACTGAACCGACAGCCGGCCTCATCCTTTTCACGCCCAGCAACACAGCAAGGAGGTGAGCTGAGCACGGCCGGGGAGCCAGACCTGCGGCTGGTGGAGAGGGGCCTCCAGCCCTGAACCTGCCCTGGTTCCATGGGAAGACACAGGAGCAGTGCTGACATTGTGCATCACAAGAAACACTCTTTCATCACAGATCAAAAGCTCTGAACAGGAATAAGGAATCTCAGCTTTTGGAAAACGAAAACCAGAAGCATCTGTTGTGCAATGGAACATTTCAAACACAAAACATCAGTCCATGTTAGTAAATCCTCTGGAATTATGACAGTCTGCTGTGGGTGTCAGGTGGGAATTGCACTCCCCCTCTTCCCACCCCTCCCATTCCCACAGCTCTCAGAGGAGGAGGACACACTGCTCATCACCTCGTGGCCTTGAGCTGCCTCCAGCTTTCTTCCAGGACCTGCTGGCATTGCTGGATTAAGACTCCAATCCCTGGTTGTAGCTACACAGAGGACAACTTTCTGTTTAAGGTCCCATTTATTATGCAGCCATTGCTTCACTCACTCCCGAAATCAGTCGCTATTCAGATCCTACCACTCACTAACCTGGCAGCGGCCAAATGAAATATAGTGGATAGAAACTGAAGGCAGACAACGCATGAGACACGAGTCTTTAACACTGAGAGTGCTTTGCCAAGGGAACAACATAGGTAGGAACTTCCCAAATTTGGCACAGTCTGTAGTCTTCAGCTCAAGCACAGACATCTCTCTGATAGCTGTGCTCTGGGGCAAGCTCATGTGCCTGGGGTCCCTTCAGGGCCCTGGAGGAATCTCCCCCTGTGCTGCAGGAAGCTGCACCGCTTGGGAGTCACGGTCCTTCTTGCTGGGCTCAGCCCAGCCGTCAATCTCAGAAGCGCTGCTGCGTCGCTGACAGCGTAAGGCAAAATCAGAGGAACCTCCCCAACAGCTGGGAGAAGGCTGCGCCCCAGGGAGACCGCCAGCAGCATTTAAGGAGGAAGAGTTTGCCTAGTTAAACATTTGACTATTGAAGTCAGCTAAAGAACTGTGTTTTGGAAAAAACAACAGCGGGAAACACTCAAGGCTTGTCTGATAACCACTGCTCCTAACACCAGCTGGGCCCTCTGGCCAACACTGATGCAAAAAGTGCTTCTCGTCAGACCATCACCCCCACGTCCCTGCTCTGCACCCCCGTGCTAGCTTGGGTGGACCACCCAGTGGCTGTTGGTCCCGTGGTGGGCTCCAAAGCACACGTCTGGAGCGGCAAGCTTCCCACTGAGCTGCCACGGGTGCTGGCGTCCACCCTCAGCACAGCCTAATCAAAGCAAGACATTTTCACTGTCAGGCGTGGAGTCGCATGCTTCTAACAACAATTAGGTCCTAAAGCAAATGAAGCCTGAATCAGAGAGATGCATTAGGTGTTTCCAGCGATTACCCAACAACAGAGGTTTCACTGCAGCTTGCCCACATTTTAGAAGAGTACTTTTACCAGGGGTCGGTTGTGGGTACCAGAAAGCAACACAAAGCAAGGCACACAGGCGCTTCAGCAGGAGCCGCGCTGGTCTGCAGTGGCTGCCAGTGTGGACCGGTCGCTTCCTTGGCGCCTAATCCCAGGGATTCCCACTGTGGGGCTCACTGCTGCTCTCCCCGCTCCGGTTCTGGGACAAGCCCAGCGCCCACAGCCGTGAAGCATGGGACTGTGCCCATGGGCTGCACTGAGGAGGCATCTTGCCGCGGTTCATTGTCCCAATGGCAGCCAATGTTTTAGTTTTGCCCAGTGATTTTGTTTGCCCCTCCAAAACACTTAGTTCAAGGAAAACAAGGACAGCAGTAATGCCCGCCCACTCAATGCAACAGATAGATCTGAAATTCAGGATCTCTCAGTCTTTCTTTTTCTCTGCTCCTGCAGACTGGGGCTGAAACTCCACTAGGGCTTTTCTGTGCTTCTTAAGCCTCTCTCATATCCTTGGAAAGCCATAGCAACAGGAAACATGCAAACACAAAGAAAGTCTGCGCCACAGTGTAAAGATAGGGCAACCTTTGCTATCACTGAAAAGAAGCTGGTGAGGACTTGGAAAACTTACCCCAGGGTTAAAGCAAACTTCATATTTGTACTAGGTGGTGCTAATATTTGACGATGAAGAACGCGCAGGATTCTGTGACTGCTGAGGCTTTGAAAAGCAGCTCCGCAGAGACAGACCGCGAAGCACGGTCTCGTGTCTGAGCGAGAAAGGCCAGGACAAACACACTACTGAATATTGTCACATAGCATCAGGCTAATGGAAAGCTCCTGCCTGAATACACGGTGGTAAGTCTGCGAGTCCCATGAACGTGCCTCAGCCACGTAATTACCGCAATCCCCAGGGCCAAGCTTAGGCAGAGGAAATGAGCTTTGGACTGCACAGATGAGGACATGAATTTCCCATTCTACTTTAATCAGCTAAACAGATATTTCATATTTTTAAATTGGCAAAGTGTTAAATGCCTGCGTCCATGCTCTCCAACACAATGGAAATTCAAAGGTTAGAGATAAATTGCACGTATTACGAGCTGTGACATTGCTAGTGCGAAGCCTGTCAAACACTCTCCCTTTAAGGAAACTAGGAAGGGGAAGCGAGGGAGAAAAGGCAGGCAAGAAGCACATCCTGCTCCGTCGTATGGAGTGCAGCTGTTTCTACGCTGGAATTTTTTCCATCCCTTCCTAACAGGCTGTTAGAAGAGAGAAAGAAAGGAAAGGAAGGACAAGACCAGCATATGGTGGGTGCCTGTCAATAAACACATTAATTGCAAACTTGTATTTCGAGACCTAAGGCTACTTTTGAGAACTCACAAGAAATGAGGAAGAAAATGAGCCCAAGTGTGGTGGTGATCACATCCTCTGCTCTGCCGCGCTTAGTCTAAAGTCTGGTTTTTAACGGGGGGTAACATGGTTAAACACCGGCTGAACAAAAACTGCTGGGGTCTGTAAGGAAAATACAGTTGAGACGCACCCATAAATATTCTTGCAAAGAAAAAGAAAGCCCTAATTTGAACAGTGCTTGCGCAGCTCCCAAGCCTGGCTGAGGCTGGTGGGAACTGCAGAACAGAAGGCTGATGCTTGCTGACTCCCGCCAGGGCTCCTCCAGCCATGCTCAGGGTTTGTGGCATCGCTGGGATCCTGGCACGGTGCTGCAGCACCGGGGTTCTCTCCCTGCCATGCACCAGCCTGTACGTTTACAGATAACATGATGGAAAGGCAAATTTACAGTCCCTGGCCACAGGCCTTCAGTGCTGCCCCTTAACAGTGAGTCACACAAGCTACTGTATCCCTGCTTATACAATATGATGTAATTAATAAAAAATAAATACAATATTATCTGAACTCCGCCAAGTGAAAGGCATATTCAAAGTCTTGAACTATTCAACTCCAGCTCCTTATCGATCCTGTGGGTTCCCTCCCCTGTATGATCCTTCACGTTTTAACTCTGTATTAATGTAAGGAACTGGCAACTTTTGGGTACTAAGGCTGACATTTTCTTCCCCTGAGCTCCATTTGTGGTAGCAATGACAATTGTTTGTTTTGCAGGTTAAAAAAAAAAAAAGTTGCTGAAATTGCTGTTGGTGGATTTTCTTTTCTTCTTGCAATATTTTCTTGTTTGTTTGTTTTTTTAAATATACCTCTTTTTAGACCCTTTGCTGCCTCTGCGCTACATGGGATGACACAGGAAGTCTCATTTGCATGCTTTAAAATGAAGATTGCTTAGGTCTTCTTTTGTGGTTAAAGCCAGGAGTTTAACAAGTGGCAAGCTTAGCGTCTGGGGCTGTGGGGCTGGAGCCGCAGGCCAACGTGGGTCAAAACAGGGCTTCTAAACCAGCCTGCGGGCGTCCCCAGGGAAAAGCCGGCTCTCTCTCCATGAACAATCCCTGTCTGCTGCTGGCGGTATGCATTTGTCGTACTGGTCTTGCTGCATTTCAGGGTGACCGCAGGGCTTGGTCCTGCTTAGAGGAACAGCTGGATCAGTGGGGACTCTTGCAGAAAGGAACAAATTATTTAATGGAGAGGGGAATGGGGCTGGTGCAGGGACAGTCATTTGCTCTTCCCTGGGGTCACACCGGGGCAGGGTGCAGAGGAAGGCGTATGTCATAGAGGTTAATAGGTCTCCCCACACAGGCCAAATCCGTAATTGCTTTTTGTAGGAAGGAGTTTGTGGAAAGTACCCTGTCTCCTTTACATTAGTCATGTGGAGTCACTACCAAGGCAGGCAGAAAACCTATATGGGCTGGAGAGGGGGAGGTGGTGGGCGCACAGGAGCGTCAGACGGAGACGGTCTGTGACTTTTCTTTCCCACAGCTTGCCCTGAACCTGCCCCAGAGCGTGCCCTGAGCAGCAAACGATGCTGTCATGGGCCAGCAGGCAGCTCGCTGCTGCCTCCATCACTGCTGTCCCATGCTTAGCTTCACCCTGTGTAGCTCCTTCCCATCTTTCCTCTGAGAAGCTCCAGGTCTGACTGCAAAAGGCCAGGAAAGTGGTGGGTGGCTTTGGGCTGGCGATGGCATGTCCTCCCATACCGGCAGCAGCATGGCCAGGAGCTCCCCAGCAGTTTTCCGGAGGCAGGCACAAGCAGGTTTCCCTCTGTCTCATCCTGAATTAAATGCATGCTAAGCACCCACTATACCGCTGAGACTTTGAAAGATGGAGTATTAACACAACAGTTCAGGTTTTTTAGTTTTGTTCTTGTGCCTTTTCCAATTTTCTGTGTCCATTCCACCCCTCTGCAACACACAGATATTTAATTGGTTCTGGAAGAGTTGAGGCTTCTTCTGCAGGTTGGGAAGAGGAGGGAGAAGAGCAGAAGCAAGACTAAAGTGTTTAAAGGACATTTTCCATGTATCCCATCCCCAGCAAGGGAGCGCAGCAGAGCTGGCAGAGATCGCAAAGTGACATCTTTGTGTGTCAGAATTTCTTTTTTAAATAAACACCAACAAAGAACACTATTTCATATTGAAAGAAAATTCAAAAGAATGTGCAGACTGTAAAAATAGAAACTACTTTCAAGGTTGACTATTAAAGTTACATTCTCTTAGGTGTTAAGTTTTCCTTTGTGTTGTGTTTTACTTCTCATACCTATCTGCTTTTTCTTTCCTTTTTCTTTATCTTCTTTTTTGCCCCCTCCCTACACAACTCCTAACTCACAATTTTGTTCCCGTAGTAAGGAATTCAAAAAGTAGCTAAGAAAAAATAGAAAGGGCAAACCCCCAGATTATTTTTTGGGCACAATGAAAATGGGCCAGCTCATTTCAAACCGCAAATTGAAAGCTGTTTACAAAATTGCAACTCTTTTCCTGCTCTCCCTCTTTCTCCTCGAATGGCATTGGTGTGGAAGTCAAGGCTGGTGGTTGCATGCAACTCTTTCCATTGCCGCTTGTGGCTCCACAGCAGTCCTTCCTTGCAATCATATTTTTAAGTGTGTGTAGTTTCACTTTTACTGCATGAATCACATCCTCAGGGAACTGCAAAAATGCCCTTCTGTCATCAGCGCTCAGATCTGTGCTGTCAAAATGAGAAACAGATTTAATCTGATGCCAACTTCTCATCCATAAAAAACACCGGTACCTGTGGAGGCAGAAGCAGGTCATACGCCGTCATCAGGAGGTTCCTGTGCTTGGCACCTCATCCCTTCACTTCGCGTTTGGTGGAGAGTTTGTAAACTTGACTCCTTGCATGAAAGTCTGAGGTGCTTTTCAGAGCCCCTGCAGCCTGTTGCTGGAGTTTCATTTTAGTCATTCCGGGCCAGGAGCCAAATGAAAGTTCTCTGCCTCAGTTTCACGAGGAAATGCCTCTTAGCCCAGGCTAGTGACGAAACACGCTGTGGCTCCTCCTCTTGGCTTTATTAGCGTGGGGAAATCTTCAGCATATAATCGTGTCCATGCTCCGCTGTGGCAATAAGGACCTCGGGAATTCTGGCAGTGTCGTTCTCCACCGTGGTGCTGTTTGCATCGGCACCTCCAGCCGTCTCGAGGAGAAGCATCATGGAAGCACCAAACTTGCTGGAGAATGGAAATACTCGTCAGCAAAGGAAATTCAAATGTTGTCAAGTGGCTTTTTATACCTTGATATTTGTTTTGATTATTATTTCAGCCCTGGTTCCTGTAGTCTTCTGTTTGCTTCATCATAACCAGGTAAGGACAAAGCAAAATTCCTAACTCTGGAGTGTAGAAAACACGTATTATTCCTAATGATTAACATTGCTGTGTTGGTGCTATCAACTAATTGCAGCCTAGTCATTCTTTCTCTTTTGGAGACAGCTAACGCTTTTAGTTTCCAAGATTTCAGCTGATAACATTTCCATCAATTCCTTGGGTAAATGTCTCCAGTATTTTCCTTTCATTTCTCTAAGTTGGGGTTTTTTAAATTTATTTTTTCTCTTTTGTTTTGTTTCCTGCACAAATGATGTATGCTGCCCTAACATGGTATCAACTGATGATGCAGTGTAAGGACAGGAGAGGCTGAGGAATCCTGGTATTTCACCAGGCACAAAGCCTTTTCACTCTTGATTTTACCAAGTGCTAATACAATCTAGCCCAAATCGCGGTTAGTGAGCCAAGCTGTCTTCTGCGTTTCATTTGTTGATTTCAGTGATCTTTTTTCTGTCTATATCTCTGTACGGTAACGAACAGAAATACAGGGGTGAGCCAAGTGACTCATTCGATGAAGGTCAGGCTTTTATTTTCTGATTTCCAAACTGTGAATCAGTCTCCTGGAGGATCCAAGTGCTAGTTTGGGATGCTGGTTTACATATCCCGCTGGGATGTAGCTCCCTCCAGTTCCAGTTCTGAGGAGGAAGAGGGCAAGGAGAAAGTCCCCTTCTATTAAGAGGCAGGATGGCTTGTTCTCATCGCCTGTCAGCTTCTTGGGGCATGATGACAGCAGGAACCCCTCTTGTCCTAAGGACAAGTCCTTACTCGTCCTACAAGGTACTGGTTGTTTTTGTAAAATATGAAACCTGCTAAATTCCCACAAGAGAGGGGGCTGCTCTGCACCTTACTTATCAGACAATCTAAAAAACCCTTTTTTTAATTGCTCCAGTCCTTTTGGCCCCGCTCCCACAGCCATTCTCATCTATTTGGGAGCTGTGAAGCGGCAGCTCTGTGACCTGCAGTCACAACTGCATCCCTCGGATGGCAACGAGCACGCGGATGCACGCAGCATTTCACACAGGTTCCCCTCCTCCCCCTCTTTTTTCATATTGCAGAAAGTCACTTCAGTAAGTCAAAGAACTGCCTTTAGCCCCGATGATTCCTATTAACTGGGGAAAGCAGGACTGGGTAATGAAAGCCTTTCCTTGCGAGGGAACTGATGACATTCCCAGCACTCAGGACAGCAACTTCCTAAGGAAAAGATGACGTTGTGCTTCAATAGTGATTTTAGGCGTTTCAGAGCTTGCAGCCGTTAAGATGTGAGAGAGAATTGGGACCATGTGTCTATAAGCTGATCCCAAGTTTTATGGGCTCTGGCCAGAGAGAGAACATAGCTGCTGTATAGGAGAAGCATGACCTCCGTAAGCAAACACCAAGCCATGAGTCACAGGAATAGACTGAAATCTCTTGCCGCTGACAGATTGCCACCTGGGCACCCACAGAGCCACCTCCTTCCCTTGGCTGGAAGGACACTGGAAAGCTGCTCTGACTTGTGGATCAGAAAGCAGTGTGCCTGTCGCCTTGAGCTAAGCATGGTATAGTGGTTAAAGAGATACACTTAAAAGTCAGAAGCTGCCTTCCCCATTCTACTTATCAGGTGTGACCTTGAGGGCATCCTTTCAGCCCTCCATATTTCCTTCTTACACAGGAGCTACAAAGCCCAAGGATGACTTCATGGAAGAGGTGACCACTGTCAACATGCCTTTGCCACTGCCAGAGCAAAAAGCGCCACGGAAAAGGGGCACGTGCTAGTTTTGCAGTGCTTGACTACTACATGGCTCTGCCATGCATTGAATCACCGCTAAATGATTTCATAGAATCCTAGAATCACTGAGGTTGGAAGGGACCTTTAAGATCATCAAGTCCAACCATTAACCTGCCCTGACAAAAACCACTTCTAAACCATGTCCCTAAGCACCTCATCTACCCTTTTCTTAAACACCTCCAGGGATGGGGAATCCACCCCCTCCCTGGGCAGCCTATTCCAATGTTTAATAACCCTTTCAGTGTAAAAATGTTTCCTGATATCCAATCAGTTTCAAACCATGATGCACAGAAGGGAAAGTTCATGGTTTTAATAAGCATGAATTAGCATAACACTGTGCAGCTCCCCATGTGGGAGTCTGAAGTTGAGCCCTTGTCCAGTCTGCAAGAGCTGAGTCCGGGGATGAAATGAAAATCCTATCACCTGAGAGGAAGCGTGATCTCCTCTAGGCACTGCTGATGGTGGTCTTTTTTTATTTTGTGAAAATACCACCCAAGTGGATATGAAAAATGCTGATCTATTTTAAACATTTCAAACTTTGTTGGAAAACAACTGCGTTTTCATAACAAATCATTGCTTGTGTTTGTAATGGTCTATAAAAAGTTTTTTTCCCTTCCTGGAGAATGCTTTTGCGTTCTTGTAATGATAATCCTCCTCTCGAGCTCACTGATAGATGGGAAAATTGCAGCATAAAACACTGACCAAGCACTGCTTCTTTCCACAGGCACCGGAGTTTTGCTGGGCACATGGATCTTGTGAGTATCCAGATGCTAGAGACCCAATTTCTGATTTTGTACTGTGATAAAGATGACTGTCTCACAGCCCTCATGCCTGCTTACAACTGCTCCAAGGACAGGTGTGAGTTCTAACTGCAGAAATACAGAACCCAGAGGGCACTGTGGCCATGACAAATAGAGCTCCCCAGCTCTGGACCCACGGCTCTCAGCCAGCAACCACCTCTCCCTGCTAGAATCAGCCACATGCACCTGTCTCTGGAAATGGCTGGTAAAATCAGAGTCACGAGGGTCAGATTTATCGCTGCCAAGTGTTAGTCAACAGTTCCCTAAGCTCAATTTAGGGCAGTCCTAAGGCAACACCCCATATACCAGCTCAGACCTGCAGCGAGATTGAATTAAATTAATGAAAAACTTCTGCATGCATAAAACTTCAGCTACTGACTGTTGGCTGTGCAAGAGCCTAACCAGCCAGGGGCTCCCCCAGTACCTGAAGGTACTGACCAGCACTGTGGCCCGAGCTGAGTGTCCCCGTTATCTGGTATTTGATCTATTCTGTATCGAGCCCCCACTGTGTTACGTACCGCAGATACACATGCCCTTATGGTGTGCAGCGCCATGCGTTGCTGTCTCCTTGCCCAGTTTGTCAGTGTGTGCAGTGAGGGGTCTGAGAGCTGCCACCCATCACTAGCTTTAAGGCTGGCAGCACGTGTCCATCCAGTGCAGAGAGAGGGGGAAATCGGAGAAGAACCTGCAGGCTTAGCTCTCACGAAGGACTACAGCCACAGCAGCCAGCGAGCACCAGATTACTGTAACCACCCTCATCATCCTCAGATCCGGCTGAAGATCTGCTCATGAATTTTTTCTTACTAGGGACCCGCTTGCACCCAACCCCAGCTGTGAAGTTTTCCCATCTCCAGTGTGCTTTCTGGCAGGTAACCCATCCTGGCGGAACCCCCTGCAAGTCACCCATGGCCATGGAGGTCCTTCACAGCCTCTCCTGGCCGACTGAGACCCCTTCCTAGCACTTCTGAGGAGTTAATAAACTCAAACAGATCAATAATAACAATAATAAATAAATAATAATAAAATTTGTCAGGGAGATGTACCAATGGGAGACAGTAACAAAACATGCTCATGTACAGGAAAAGGTTGTCCTTAACATCATTAATCACCATACCCATTTTGTCTGTGTTTTCCTCAGTAAAAAATTCTACACGAAACTTGAAAGGTGCCATGAGCTGGGAGTGGAACTTAAAGCACTGCAATGGATTTGTGCAGAAGGACCATGACGAGTACCTTGTGATTGAGCAGAGAGGCAACTACTTCATCTACGCTCAGGTCAACCGCAAACAAGATATGGAACAGCCTTTTACACTCATGCTGTACAAAGAGCCAAAAATCCTCCTCAACAAGGTTGTGGGACCAAAGGAAGGAGACGAAAGGGGCACCATAAATTTTGGGAGACCCTTTTTCCTGCAGAAGGGAGATAAGCTGTACTGTAAGGCGAATTTTTATCTTGACTATATTCTGGCAGGAGATCAGTCTTATTGGGGCCTGTATAAAATGTAGCAGGATTCTGCTCGGAGCCAGCTCCTCCCTTATTCCCTCCAGGAAACCTTAGAGCATGGATGAAGAGCCTGCAACTTCTCTTTGTATGTAATTCAACTTGCCGGAGTACACGCAGTGACAAAGTAAGTTGTAAACCAAAGGGAATTGCAAACTTTGTTAATAACGGATGGCATCTGATCATCATGAAGTATGAAAGAGAGATGCTTCTGGGAGGAAAAGTTCTCAATGCATTATGGGGTTGACTCTGAGATCCTGGAAAAACAAGTCCCTATATTCAGCGTGTTCTGAGCTGGGGAGGAGCTCTGCTCTGTAGCAGGTTGCATTTCAGAGTTGGGTACATGTCAGTACCTTGAGTCCCTTCGAATGAAAGGTGCTATGTAAAGCTAAGGTATTCTATATCCTTCCTGCACAACCTGCCTGTGAAACGACATATCTTGAGCAAAGGGACGAAATAGTTCAGACACAGCCTGTGACGGAAGGAAAGCTTCTCAAACCCATCCATAGCCTTGCCTCTAGCAAAAGAAACACCACGAAGGAGCTTCCCCAGTGAAGCTCCATCTTCACGACTAGTTCAGAGCACAAGGACCTTTCCAGTCAAGCACAAGCAATGCTGCACCTCTGTGAATTCCTGTCAGCTCCCTGCCACAGTCCAGACACGCACACCACGGTGAGCTTGCAGATCCAGCCAATGCAGCTGGTTTGCATCCAGCTGCCAGAAAGGATGCATCACTGCTGGGTAAGCAGCACAGAAAAGCAACGAAAGTTGCTGTATGTAAGCAGAGATTGTGGAGAAGATATAAGCATCGGAAGATGCGTATGAGGAGAGTGAGCAAGGAGTGGACAGCAGAGGATGGAGGACGGGAGAACTCTTCCTAGCATTTCATACTATGGTGTGTAGTGGGTGTTGTAAGCAGAGTAGGGCAGAGCAGACACAGTCCTGACATGAAATGGGGAAGGGCTGAGCATCCCTCCCTCCCACCTCCCACACACAGGCACAGCTTTGATGTACCGCACAGAGCACAAGCCGTGCCAGTGTGGCAGCAGGGATGTGGGAAACGTGAGCTAGCAGGGGAGCAGCACACCTTCGCCAGCTTGGAGAACCAGCAGGCGCTGAGCTGCTGCTCACTTCGAGGCCTTGGCTGTCTGCTGTGCTTCCTGGGATGATGAGCATCGAATCATCTGCACATCACAGGAAGGTCTCAAGATATCAGCAAAGTGCTCTTGGAAAAGCAGGCTGCCGTGGCTGCAGGACAGCCCAGCTGCCCTATGGCATGGTTCTTCTCCCGTGCCTGAGCAGGCTCTCCAGGGGCTCTGTGCTTCGCTTTCCTGCCACCCTCAGTGAAAACTCCTCTACCATTCCTCAAAGCACGTTGCAGCCTTGTGGATGGATTTTCATGGGAAAACAAAGCAACCAAGAAGCTGGCTGGAAATGAATAGTGATTTGAGGTGGGTTGGGGCAGTTAGGGGTGCTATTTGCTCTTATAATTTTATATTCTATGTATTGTAACTTTAAAGAACCGAGAGTCAACTTTCTGCAGAGATGTCTGCAGTCTTGTATTTTGTTTCATACAAGCTGTTACCGATTAGAACATTACTCTTGTTCTTAGTTCGCTTTGTCGATTTCCCTTATTTTAAAATAAAATAAAAAAAACAAACTTACAAACCGCAAGTGTATCTCACTTCTTTGATACGGACCGAGAAGATAACCAAGTGACACATTTCTCTACCTTCATCTGCTTTCACTGAACTGTCTCTTCTGCTCCCAGAGGCTGGCAGTATCAGCCCGGAGTAAGATTAGTTGGAGTCCCAGAGGAGTCCTGAACCCAGTCCTCCTCCCAGCACACAGCCTCATGGAGATGGGGAAGTGGGGGGATGGCTGTGTCCTGGGCAGCCTGCACACCAAAGCACATTAAGCCTTGATACAGGTAGGAAAAGCGACAGGCAGGAGAGGCAAGCGTAAGGCTTCAGAATTCGACAGAAGCTGTGATGTCAAGGCGCACACACCACTACCCTCCCCAGGTACTTTCTGAAATGCAAAACAAGCCCCAAATGGTCCACTGGGACTCTTTGTTCTACATTTGAGACCAACAAAATCACAGACCCTGCAACACCTTGGCCTGAAGATCTGCCTCCAAGACCCAGGCATCCAAAGCAGGGATGAAGGCAGAAGACAGATGTGGAAACACCGCTGGAGTGAAACCACCTGGAGGCCTCCTTGCTCCATGGCATGTTCTCAGCATGCCCCCCAGAAGGTTACTCTGGGCAGAGATGATGGATGGTCACAACAGTGCTTTCTATGGCTTCTTTTGCCAGCTGTTGGGCCTCCCATCCCTGCCCTGCGTTTTAGAAATAAATAGGAAAATCTGTGTGTTTCTCTCTCTGAGTCAGGCTTTGCCCATGGCACGTCTATAAAGCTCTTCACAAAACAGTACTCACATTCCATCATGAATGTCAAGAAATAACAAGAGCGTTCCAACCCTTCCTCCCCAACCTGCCAGTGACCAAACTGTTCAGATTCCTTGAAAATTTAAATATATCTCTTTGCCTTGCCCCAACATCAGGAAATGCGTAGCAGACCTGAAAGACAAGGTTCCCCAAATGCTTCACATTAAAATCTGATCTCTCTGAAAACTGGTATGCGCAATTATCAAATCAATGCAGTGTCAAAAAGTCATTTGCATAAAAAACCTCCCCCTTTTTTTGACATTTTGAAATTATCACTTGCCACTTGGAGAGCGCTTTCACTGAGATGTGGGGGTATGAAAAAGTAGTGTATTTCTCTGTGCCACGATGCCTCTAATCTACAGGAAGTATGATTTAAAGTAGAGTGAATGCATCATGAGATTCATTGTATAAATAGCTAGTCATGTGCCTTCAACCAGGGAAAAAAAAATGGTTTTTTTTACGGGACTCGGGGACTTTCTGCTTTCCCAGAAGCTTAGTACACTGCACACACCCCCCACCCAGGAGCAGAGGTGCAAATGGCCCTTGAACTACAGAGTTCTGTGTCTTCAGAACTTAGCCAAAATGTGGCCCTATAAAAGGAATAATCAGATTTTTTTAAAAATAAATAGTTGAATACAAGTAACCACAATACATTCAGTAGTTTTTCTGTTCAACAAAAAGTCACAAGCTACCTATCATCATCACACCCTTGTACGCTACACTCTCCATAGCCAACAGAAGTTGCCTATTTTTTGTCCTGGCATGATTTGAAGATTTAATTCAGATTTTCAGTCAAAAAAGTGCCACAAAGCACATCAAAACTAATGCAGCCTTTTCTCTAAGCAGGCACAGAGACACTTCTGATGATGTTGCATTTACAGACATTGGTTAGAACACCACCATTACAGGGGCTTCTCAGGCGGCTCTGAAAGTCACTACTGAGCCTGGCCAGGCATAAGGAGTAGCCAGCAGATTCTGGAGCAAAGCACTTCCAGTTTTGAACTGCCCAAAGACACAGTGGTGTCTGCCTAAGCTGCCAATGTGTTGAGAGCAACCTGTGTCCAGAGCCATCATCGGCTCTCTGAGGACAGCTGAGTAATACAACATGCAATATTGGTGCCTGAAAACCTGCCCCGGCACAGCTCCCGCTCTGTTTGTGCTGGTTATAAGCGTACTGTGCATTGAGAGTTTTTCTGTCCCCGTTTCCGTCATGCAGAACCCTGTTCTGAAGATGAAGCAGACGTTGCTTCATATACATGTGTCTCAAAAACAAGGTAAACTTTCTGATTGGTGAAATGAGTGGACAATGCTGTCCTCTCTTCACAAACAGGGAGCCTAATCATGGAGGAGAAGTAAATGACAACCTTTAATTTGAGTTGCTTGGAGCAAACCACCTAAAGACCTGAGGTCTTTAGCTTAGGACAGTGGGGCTAAGCAGGCTGGCTTTGGTCCTGGCGGGAGGCTGGCTACCTAAGCAGGGTGCTCTGAAAAGCCTTTTCTCTGGACAACGTAACCTGTGCTTCCCGGGCAAGAATGAATTGTCCCGATGGAGATTTTCCAGGGAAAAATAATGAGTCTGACGCAAAACCCCTGCACTGTCAATTTCAGCTCTAAAGATAAACACATGGGATGTTCAAAACTGCTGAAAACGGTCTGCCAAGAGAACCAGTAGAGAAGCATTTCTGTTATTCCTATCCCTGCAGCGACAACTGATTCTATATTATATTATATTATATTCCCCATAAATCCTCTTAGTGAGACAGAGTCTTGTGGTGGTCTTACCCCTCTTATTTCTCAGCTGGGTGGAGATCTGATGGTGCAACCCAAAAGGCCTTAGGCACCAGGCTTCTGGCGACAAGTCACACCCCCCATCTGATGTGCAGCACTCTGGTTTCCTGCTCTCTTCTCCCAAGTTAAGGAAAGGTTTTGCATTATGCCCAGCCTCTTTACCTCCCAGGCGCACCAAAGACTGCCCCACTGTGTGAGGTGTCACTAGGAGATGTTTTGGGATGAATCATCAGCCATCTACATCCAGGTTTCTGTGTGTCCTGGTACCTCCTGATTTCAGGGGTCAACTGTGCCGGGCACTTCACTTCTGTATATAGCAAAAGATGGTCCACGTCATCACAGATTTTAGCTTAATAAGCAAAATCTATCTTAGAGGGGAAGAAAGTATTACCGACACTTTAGAGACAGGGAAGAAGAGCACAGCAAGATGATGTGATTTCCTTAGGGTCAGCAGAAGTCCAGACAAGCAGAGATGAGAACTGATCACGGGACTCAGGGGAAGATATAAACCAAACATCCTTGACGTGGACAGTAAAAGCAGGAAAAAAAAAAAAGGAAGGAAAAAAAAAGCAGGAAATTCAGGAAATAAACCCAGGAAATGCCGCATCCGGATTAAATTCTCAATCATTTTTTACCTCTTTTGAGGAAACAATGTAATACACACACAATATCCCAGAAGTGGACAAAAATGCTTCCAAATACCGCCAGTGTGACCCTGGTGCAGAGTGCAGTGGTGTTAGCAGGCTGGCCAGCACGGTGCTCACCTGCCGCTTTCTTTGGCCTCATCGGAGACCTGCCTGTGCCATGGATCCCTGGGCTTTGGCCAGCTGGGAAGGAGAAACCCATTTCTGCTTCAGGTCTTTTGAAATAGGATTTTGTATTGAATGGTCCTCCCAGCGTAAACTTGGCAAATCCCTCCTTTTATCTCATTTGAGATGAAAGAACACAACAACATTTTTTTTTTTCCTTTGATATGCAACATTAATCTGTGGAAAAGAAATTCTGATTTCATGCCATCCCTACACAGAACGATCCCATAGCACCTCAGCTCCCAGTGCCCGCAGAGCAGTCACCCGGTACTGCTAGCACAGGCTTCACACACGATGCAGAAAACACTTTTGCTTTTGGACCTTTTTATAAACAGTACAAGGGCTCAGCCACTGAGTGGTGCTGGACAAACTGCCTCGTGGTATGGCCACGCTGTTGCAGAAGACATTTGCTGATACAGGCCAGCACCCTGTCCACACCTCTGAAGAAGCAGGAAGGATTTGGAAGCAACAAAGCCTGCCTTTGCAAAGTAAACAATTCACAGAAGAGCCACTGAAGGGATGTCAGAGGGGTATGGCTCGATCCCAGTATAAAATCACAAAGTATTTTGTTACAGGATAGCGTTAAGAAGTGAGAGCTAGGTGCTGTTTCATTCTGCAATCCCAAACTCACTTTTTGCTATCACAGGCAACACCTTCGCCCAGCTCCACCCTTATAGGTTCCCTGGCACTCATCTTTCCTACTGGAAGGCTTTGGCTCATCTCAAGGCCTTCAAGAAGTTCTTTACAATGAGGGTGGTGAGGTTGTCCAGAGAGGGGGTGGAGGCCCCATCCCTGGAGACATCCAAGGCCAGGTTGGATGAAGCTCTGAGCACCCTGATCTAGTTGAAGATGTCCCTGCTCCCTGCAGGGGGGTTGGACTAGATGGGCTTTAGAGGGCCCTTCCAACCCCACACAGTCTATGATTATATGAAACATTTCCAACCTGAAAAAAGGTCTGTCTGGTTGATGCCCTCTCCTCTATGTACAAGGCTTTTGCTCCAACTGGTCCTTTCCCCTCCCTCATCTTAACTCTCTTGCAATGCTGACAGCTCGCTGCCACCTCTCCCCAAACAGTGCCGCAAAACTTTCATCGCAAGCCTTGCCAGTGGCTTTCCCGCAGCACCAGGTACCAGAAATGCAGGTTTCAGTTAAAGGGTTTGCTCTTTTCCTAAGAGGTTTTGGCAGAAAAGTTAAAAAAAATAAAAATAAACCAATGGTATCAAAAAGTTCCAAGATGACAGAAACTAAGCATTTAGCTTCTGTTAATTTTCAGATTTTATAGCTGGTTTCACAGTATTTGAGGTCTCAGTCACAATTTTTGAGTATTTGAGACTAACAATAATGGAAGATCAAGTAAACCATGTAAAAAAATTACTAAAAATCAGAGCTGTATGGAAAGCATTATGTCATTGTCAACAAGCCATAGTTTACTTAAATGTTACATGCTGTGGACCGTGTTATGAGATCTAACTTTGGAAAACCTATATAAACTTTTCTGAGATGCATGGAATGCCTGGATGAATCTGTGAAGTGTTGCATGACACAGTGGGAAGGCAGTTCAAATTTGGGGCATTGCGGTACTTATTTTAGCAGCCCATGAACTTACAGAGGAGATCCTGTTTTTATTTTCAGGACTGAATTTTTTCTCAAATGCCTTCAAATATGAGTCAAAACCGTACATTTAGAGCTGAATGCTGGGAAGAGCTTTCAAATTCCAGATCTAAACCTGATCCCTGAACCTGCAGCTCGAAGCCAGCGTGACTAACACCACTGGCTTTCGATGACCATCAGGTCAAAATATTAAACATGTTTTCAGACCAAGTTAATTGTATGTGAAGCTCTTCTCCTGAAGGGTCACGGTAAACTTTAAAGGCAAAATTTCTCTCCAATATCAAGAGTATGCAATGTATCTTCCCACAGGAAAGGGAGGGAGCCCTCCTAGACATTACCTTCACATACAGCAAGTCTACACCCCAGATAAGTGAAATGGGGACAGGTACTCTCTGATATGAGGGACAGCAAACACCTGAGCAGCAAGTCAAGAAAAGGCCTTTAAATGGACGAGGAAGCAAACCATACAGCGGGGAACCCTTAAAGGCTTCTGCAGGCCCTGTTCATAAAGTCAGGCAGCTTTGAGTACTGAAGTCCTTAATCTGAGAAAGGGTCAGGGGGGGTGGAGGACAGCTCTTCAAACTCTGCCTTTCTGCGGGTCTCTAACGCAAACTCATAGTTGCAGTTTTTCTTTCCTTCTTCATTAGCCAGATGAGGGCCGTAAGTGGAAATGCAGCTCACAGCACCCGATGAACGAGCCATTCATTTAAGCAGCTGCCTAAACAGCAGAGCTGAAATGTATGTGTGTGTTTAAGTTCTTTTCTGAAAAGGGAAAGCTAGCGGGGAGGGAAACCAGGGGTGAATCTGTAACAGTAAGTCCTGTTTGGCACAACTCTTTCCATAAAAATTTGGAAGACCTCACAGTACATGATGAGGAACTAGAGATGGCCAAATCTTTTCCCATTTCGCATGGGGGAAGCTTTGGACTATGGCAAATGCAGCATGGATCGCCTCTTTCTTTCAATATTTGCTTTTCAGGAGAAGGTATAGTAACTCAGAACTTACTTCCCATGTACTGCCAGTATTTACAGCCCTCACTGGATGGGTTTGGTCACTCAGCTTAATAGGCAGTGAGATTAACAAAGTTTACTTCTTCCACGAACCTGGATTTTGTGCTTGGATTATCTATTGTTGAAAGTAGATACTGCTCTGAGAGAAGCCCTTCCAGGACTTGGAGCTTACATTGTCCTGCGTGGTGGGGTTCAGCTGTTCCCTGATCTCTGTCTTGCACTAGTTGGCCAATTTCATGTCAAAACTGTAGTTATTTGAGATGATTCCCCATTCCTAGATGTGCAAAACAGTGGAGGGGTTAGGGTGGGTACAGAAGATGCACAGATGCATGCAGAGAAACAGTCCTGTCTCAGGCTCCTCATAACCATAAAGAATTAACCTCAAGCATCCTTTTCATGTAACTGGTATTGAACTCTTTCCTGGAATTTTGACACTTTAATAATCTTTTTGTTCTCACCATACATACGCCTCCGACAATTTTTAGTAGCTTAGTCTTCACACAGGCCATGAATAAACACCTCCCAAGATCAGACATTTGGTGGTCTAGAACAACATTTACCAAAATCCATTATTCAGCCACATGAACCAGGACAATGATAGAATCATGCAATCAAAGAATTGTCTAGGTTGGAAAGGACCTTTTACACTCCTAAGCGAGGATATCCTTTTGAATTAGAAGTAACAACTCCAGATGATACAGTTTGGGGATTGTGGCAGATGACTGGGATGAAAAATCAGAAAGAACCTGTAGGATTTTAGTCCAAGGTATTACAAGCCTCCCCTATACATCACAATCCAACTTCTGCTCTTACTTTACATCCTTTGTTAATATCAGATTCTCGAGTTCTTGTATTTCAGGTGTCCTCAACAAGTACCTGCGCCTTATCTAGAGGAGATAGCATCGGAACGGTGTTATTGGCATTGCCAGCCCAGTACCAAATTGAAGTCCAGTCTGAAAAAGCACAAGCCACAGCTCCCCAATCTGTGTGGGCAATTACCCTGCATCAGATCGTCACACCTGGGTAATATTGGCTGAAGGAGCTGGAGAAACAGCGTATGTATTCCTGGAAGGTGATGACACTCCTGTATTCCTCCCCTATCTCAGGTTGGCTCACCGTGCTTTATAGTCTGGTACTAAAAGTACACACCCTGCATACACCTCTGCAAAATCAACATGGAAACGCTTGGATGCGGTTAGCCTCTACTGTAACTAACTCATCTGCCTTTTATATTAAGGGAAGATCAACATTGGCAGGTATTTTGACAACTTGTTTTCAGGGTGCATGAACCCCAGCAGCGTTATTACAGAATGATACTAAGCTAAGTGATTTTTGATATTACTGTCTTTTGTTGCTGTCTTTTCTGAGTAGGTAATAGCTCTATGCCAATGAATATTACCATATCAACTGAAGGTGGGCTATTTCCTCCCCTGGGACCAGAAATGCCACTTCAACTGTGAAGGCATGTGTTGCCTCAACATAACTGATGAAACAGCCAGCACGGAGCACGACATTCAGCATCCTCTGGGACTTAACACACCAAACGAACCAAACTACTGGTAGCGCCTGCCTGGCTGAGTGGTTTAATCCCCTGACAAGAGGAACGGGACACCAGATTCAAAGCATTATTGTAGAGATATGTTTATTCCTTTTTCTCTATATCTGTTTATTGCATGCCTTTGTAAATTACTCTGTGTTATATCCCGCGAGACGAAATGAACCCCATCAGAAGCGGTCTCTTGGGCGAGGGGGTGGAATGTGGGAAAGCAACAGAAGATTGGCAAGGAGGATTGTAAATACGCTCAAGTGACTCACACCTGTGGTACTGGAAACACACATATCACACTAATTGCTATTCAGTCTCAGGCGCTAGCAAGAAAAACATTTGCACTTCGATAAGGTAAGTCTGTGATGGACTCAGGGACACCTTATCTAGCCGCTTGAGAATCCTGGCCTTTTGTTGAAGACAATCAAAGCCCAGTGGAAAAACTATGCCTCTTTGAACCCTTTAAACACCAGAGAGAACAGGGAGTCCGCATGCGCTCTTGCTAACAAGGACTCTCTTGCTGCCAAGGAACCTCTACCTCCAAGATAGGCCAATACCCGCGTAAGAGCGGCAGAGACGACAAAAGCACTGAAAAAAGACCACGCTAGGGAGCATACCTACAGCAGAATTTGATCCAAATCACTATGGGTTTTGTTTATTATGGACACGAAATCGCTACAGGTGCCAGGCGCTCTTTCAAGACCTTCAGGCTCCGACCATAGGGAGGACATCTAAACCCTGCTGGGCTGGAGCTAGCCAGGTACAGACCTCAACCCTGACACACGGCTGGGCTACTGGGAAGGAAAGGGAGGATTATCAAGGAGTCAGAACATATATATTTATATATTACAGGCTGGCCTATAAAATCCCTTCTTATCAGTACAAGTGAAACAAAATGTTTTCACTGTTGATGAAAAGATATAAGGAAATGTTTCCTTGGCTGTCAAGATGCTTATATGTATGCTTTTTAAATTTTTGGTTATGTGATGAAATTCAGATGATTGCACAACAGCCTTGGCTTTGAAAAAATAAGCCCAGTTATATACTAATACTATTTGGTGGGAAACTCCATATAAACAGTTTATCTTTAACTGTTTATAATAACTCTTCCATAAGTGGGGGAGACCAAGGACATAAACCCAGTACAGTAACATCTGCTTAATCATCTGGCCTTTTAATATGTGGGGGCTGAAGACATCATCCTGCCCTTAGCAAGGATCATCCTAAACTTTGTGTTGACAGTTTATTTGGATAAATTTAATATGGGTAGGAATTTAAGTATGCCTCTAAGGACAAAGGCTTGACTAACTGTTTACTATTAGCTATTAAATAATTCATTGTTACTGTTAATTAGATGAGCAAAGAAACACAATACAAATATAGTTCAGGTTACTTTGATGTTACTTCCTGTAATCCTGTTGGGGTCCTGCAGCCCTCCGTGCACCCCAAAACACAGGAAAAAGGAGCTACCCTGGCTCTGCCCCAATAAACTTAGACAGATGCTATAACCATGAGATCAGAACTGAGACCCAGGAGACATTTCTTCAAAGAGTGCTCAGAAAACTACTATTCCATTAGTGGAATTCACTCGCAACACATCATCTTAGCTCTGCCAGTTGGGTAAGCAGGTAGCTGAGGTCTCGCTCGGGTAGGTCTACCTGCTCTCTTGGCATTGGCGGGACGGTTCCCGATGTGCCTGGGGGAAGCCTGCTTTGTGGGCAGTCTTTCCCTTGCATAGCACACATGAAGCCACCTGGTTACTCTACCACTAGTTGTTTATTAATGCAATTTGAGTGAAAGGGCCTGTGGCACTTGGGACTGCATAAACATGAACTCCCTGTCCCAAACTGCTTGCGAGCTGAACTGTTGTAAGTACAGAAAGGGGAATTTGCATTTCAGCTTGTAGGGAAACAAAGTGCAAAGTGGTTGAGTAGCATGAAGTCAAATGAGTGTGGGAGAGATGTGAGATTACGGTACCTCTGCCTTGATTCCTGAACCAGGATGATATGATGATGGCTTTTCATCCACTGTCCACTTTCCCCTCAAAGATCTGGATAACATGATTCTTTATCTCACTTGTTTGGAGATGGGGAAAAATACGGGGACATGCAAAGAACATGGATGTCCAGTTTTTGGGTGGAGGCAGGAAGCTGTGATTCCTGGAGAATCCTGCATCTGACCTAGCCATAAATCCCTTTTGGATAATACTAAGCAACAAAGGCCACATCTTCCATAGCGCGTGACTTTCCTGCCACCCACTCTGGCACTCTAAACTAGCAGAGTGGGAATTTCAAGCGGCTTTGAGAAGATCCAAATCCCCTGTGATAAAGACATTCAGATGATTTGTCCCTTTAGAGCAGTGCTTGGGTCTCCTTTTCATCTCTGTGTTACCATTGTGTCCCTTTGTGCATGGTCTATTGGGGTTGTGTGCTTCGAATAAGAAGTCTGAGTTTCCCAGATTTTCCTCCTACTTAAGTATGTATTCTGGGTCTGTTTCCACTTGGCTGAACTACATGAGCAAAGCACCCAAACAGAGGATTCTATATGTCTACCACATACTTTTTCCTAGGAAAATAATTTAAAGCAGACAATCACTTCTTCTGAATGCCCATGGCTGGTCTGTACTGGCAACAAAAATGCCCAGAGAAGAGAAAAGGAGATGTGCCTTCTTGGGGCTTTCCTGTTCACCTTTTGCTGTGGGTTATGGTGGTGACTGTGTGCCCTTTGCAAAAGGGGCAAAAGAGGGCAGCTGTTGTGTTTTACCGCAAGCAGAGTTAGCTGCTCTCTTTTCACTTGGCCAAAATTTTCTCCTGTTAAGATCCTGAAAATATTTACTGGATGAAGCCCACTGGAGAAACGGCACCCGGAAGGCAGGTCCCCCTCTGCCCCAGGACTGCCAGGGAGCAATGCAATATTATGCCACCAGCCTATTACGACTGGGCCACCCTGGGCACAAGCCCAAGCAGTGCTTGGGGCACCTCGAGTTTGGAGCCTGCCTCAGGCAGCTTCTCCCTCCCTGCACTGCAGGAAAATGCACAAAAATCCCAAAGTCCACTCTGAGATGTTGACACTTTATTTCTATTTAATTCATGCTTCAGGACCACAGTCCTGTTTTGCCTCTTTTCTTTCACCGTTAACAAAGGGGCACAAGAAAACATTTTAAAAGACAGTATTTTCATGTCATCATCTCTCGTATTCAAAGTTTAGTAAATACCATAATGTAAACCACCCTGCAAATGCTAATTGTAATTCTAGTTTCTGCTGAGCAAATCCATCCATTGGGGTGGATCTGATCCTATAAGAAAGGAAGATCTAGTCTGTCTAAGCTCTGTTGTATTTGCTACAGAAATTCAGGCAGGTATAGGGCACAGAACAGAGGACTGCAAGCTGACAGACAGTAGCCTCACAGATAGATGACTAACAGATGATTTGATCATTTTACTTTTGCCCCCTCCCCCGCCAACAGCGTGTTTGTGCATTGTTAAGCAAATGACAAAACCCCAACCCTTTTTGAAGTGGCTGCTAAGCGTACGTTCCCCTTTCTCGGACTTGAGATGCTGGACTCTGACTTTTAAGAGGTACAAGAATCCACAGCTGTAGGCTAGATGAAAAGGTCATTTTGCACTCTAACAACAACAACAAAATATTAAGGAATATAATCATCCTTGCACTGAAGAAGGCAAGGTCCTTGCCTTCTCATACGATCCATGAGAATGAGCGAATAAAAGCTCACCCTGATTTCCGTGCTCAGGGAACCAAGCCAAAGCTGCAGAGGTGGCTTTAGGGCTGCATTTCCTGCATTGTGAGTGCTCGACCCCCAGTCAATCTTTACAGTAATTTATCACATGTGCAATCTGAGGTGTTTAACAGACATTTCCGCTTTGCTTTTGAGGTATGGACAGTGGCCATTGCTACTCTTAATTTTCAGTTCTTTTGCAGCATAGCTAGCACTAATATTAATTCGACATATTTTACAAAGGCTCTTAATGTTCACAAAGACCTGCTTACTCAGCATTTAAAAACAAGAGAAGAATCAAGTTTCAGATTTGTCATCCATACTGAGCAGGAAGGATATTTTCTTTTCCAGAGGAAATGGGTAGGTTACAATTTAATTCACATGTCCAAGAATTTCTCTCTATGCTTATTTCTCTTTGACCACACATCTGTTATCTGCTGTGAGCTATCGTAAGTCCACTAAGGAATGCTGCTTCACCAGTGCCCTAGTTCCTCATGCTGTCCAGTGCTTTAAGCTATTGGGTTTGGACTATTTGTAGTGCTGCATCATCACTTGTATTTAAGGAGATCTCTTTCTAAAACAATCATATTTGTGCTCTTTCTCTTTGGCTCTAAATGCACACATTAAGTCATACACAAAGCAAAAAACATGTCTCAGAGCCTACCTTCTCCTAAACTTCTGATATTCAGGCATCTACAATTAGATTAAATTTTAAGTCAGAATGCTTAACCTGCCCCCCCCAACCCTACAACCCAATGCCACACCAAACAAAGCCCTACCCTGCCCCAACTTCTTTTCAGTTTTCAGAAGAGCTGATCTCCCACCATCAGGTGGATGTCTGCGATCGCAATCCCAGAGAGATCGGGTTCAAAGCATCTCAGATATGCAGAAAAACAAGCTACTCAAACAAACAGACCCACAAACCCTCAATATCACATTTAGACATTGACTCACAGAGGTTCCTCATTCAGCATTGCTCCCTTTGCAAGCAGGTGATGGTGTGGCGGTACAGGCAGGGCGTTACTCATGCCAATAACCAGTCCTGTCTATACAGCGCGTCACACGGGCATGACCACTATATTCCAATTTTATAGGAAGTAAAGGAGGCCCAGTAGGGCATAAATTATTTGTGTAAGGTTACGCAGTGGTTTTGTGATGTGTTTTTCTGAATCTCAGAGTGCTATCAGAACAGAGAGCAGCTCCACGGAGCAACCAGTGACCAACAGCAGTTATTTAAGCTTCGTCACATCACCTCTCACACATCTTTCTGCTGAGCAGATGCTGTGAGGTACACGAGCGGGGGAAACATGCCTGTTCCTCCCACATCAAACACAAAGCCACATGATTTGTTTAGCTTTTCTGCTGCGACCTTACCTCCTGTGGGTCCTTCTCTGGTAATGAATAGTCCCTACCCTTCCCCAGCAGGCTCTAGAAGTGTTGAAAAAAGAGACATGATCGTTCCGCAGAATTTTTTAACCAGCCTTGCTGTGTTTTACAAGTAACGTGGTGGAGTTCAGGACCCTGTCCATTTTCCTCATTTCATTCAGCTTTTTGAAGAATGCCTAGTGGTTGCCAGTACCACCCTTGCCTGGCCGTTCAGCCAGCTCCTTCCTTCAGCTCCTCCCTACATGTGGATGGGTTAAACATGCTGGCTCACAGTCTCCAATATGGGGTGTAAACCCATTCTTTCTGGAAAGGTTAACTCTCACCGCATCTTTTATCACTCTTTTCCTGACAAGCTTCCTCAGCCTTCCCTTTTTGAAGCTGACTGCATTTGTGAGCATGGAGGGGCTGCTTCTTTCACCATTGGTGGCTCCTGCAGGGATGCCAAGAGTGCAACGCAATCGCTGGTATAGAGCGATTACAGCCTTTGGGACTACGACTGATATGCAGAGAAAAAGGAAGGGACTCCACTGCCTCTTGCAGGCTTCCTCGTCAGCTCTTCCAGAAAGCCCCCACTTAGTGCATTTCAAAATTCCTTATGTACATCATATCTTGATGTGACGCTTGCCCAATCTGCGGGCGTGGGGGAAAAGGAAGAGGTAGAGGAAGTCTTCCATTACTACTGCATTTCCTGCCCTTGCAGCCTCTGTGACTGCTCTTGGTGTATCACAGATGACATGGGCGCAGGTTACATTGGCACATTACAAGTGCCTGGTGGGCACTTGTAACACAGACCCTAAACTATACTTTTCCTATCTGGGCACAGAATTTTAATCGCTTGGATTCTGTGATACTGCTGAAACTGCTAGCTCATTCACCTTATTTGACTCTAAAATGACTTCTATATGTATTTTAAAGAAATACGAAAACATATTCTTTATTATATAATATACATATAATACATAAGTACTTCACTTCTTCCTCAGCAGCAGATCTCATTCTGTCTCTCTACAATTTGTCACGGTGTTAACAGAAATACCACTGACTATCTTTTGTCCATCAAGTTTCTGATATGTGTAGTATGACCACATCTAGGCTAGAAATGATTGCACCGCTGTTTGGATTTTCTTTTCCACACTGTGTTTAAGTAGAACTTGGTTGGTCCTGTGTGTTTTCCTTTTCCCGTTTGACTGTTGCTGTCCTCTGCCCTTTCCTCACGGACACAGAACTTCTGTGACTTCACAAGTAGTGGTTGTGTCATCTTGAAACTTGTGTTCTTTACTCCCTGGGAATTTTCCCCTGCTCTTTAGTTTGAAAGGCTCACTGATGACACCTTTCTGGATTTGAAGTGGCAGCTGCCTGTTTCACTTGTAGTTTAAATGGAGTTTGTCCTTTTGATATAGGCTTCCTCTAGTCAAAAAATACCCCCAGTCCCTGGTCAAGCGCAGTCCTTCCTCCTCAAACCATTTGCTCTGCCAGATGTCCAAATTTCACCTCTCTCCTACCCTGCACCAAGCCTACAGGGATTATTTCAAAGAATGCTGCCACAGATGAAGAAACTTGAAAAAAACCCAAACCAACCAACAGTGAGAGTTCTTTACACTAGGACAAGCTGGGGTTTAATGTTCTTTTTCCTCAACAAACAAAGACCGCAACAATTTGAAACAATTAAGTGTGGATGTAGAGCTCAAACAGAGTGGCTACGAATCACAAACATGGTACTGCAGCACCAAAAGGGACAACTTTGGGAGCATTACTGCCAATGACAACAGGGACCGTATTTTTGATCACTGCAGGTTCTCATCTAGAGCGGAAAGGGTGTGCAGGCCAGGAGGAGTTACTTTGCATGAAGGTCAGCACAGGTATTCTGTGGCTACGTTTCGTTTATGTCCGAGTTCTTGTTCTGAGAAAAGATTTACTGTGCGCAGCACACAGAAAATCTGACAACCTCAGCAAGATACCCTGCGTGAATCCCCTTTTCAGATCCTGTTGGGAGAGGATTCGTTACGTTCCTCCTTTCACTATCATGTGGCTTCTCTGAAACTACACATGAGAATCAGCGACCACCAAAACTTCACAAGTGATCAGCTCCTTTGGCTTATGAAAGTTTATGACCAAAATAGATAACAGCATCAAAACAGCATAACAAGCGATGGCGAGACACGCGAACAGAGAAAGACATACTGCGCTTCAAACATAGAAAGCTTTCTATATTTAAAACTCAGGTCTTGGGTTTATTCAGCACGAAAAAGTCTCAAATACTTCACACCCTGTAATGTAATGACTAAGACTACGATTGCAGGACAATACATAAAAGGGATGGAAGAAAAAAACCCCAACCTGTGAAAACTGAAGCTTATTGGAAATCACCTTGTGCTTCTAAGAGCATTTGTTTGGTTTTGTTTTATTTTAAAAAGGCTGGTGTCTCTGAAACAACATCAAACAGACACAACCAAAGTTACTGTTCCACCTTGCCTTTTATGGTTCAAATCCACCAAATACAAGCTACTAACTTCAAAGCTTAAATGTACTTAAGATTTTGATTAGTTTTAGGTATGGAGTATTTGAAATAGTAGCAATGCATTATCCTAAACTGTCATTTTAGCTAGTAACAAATGTATCATCACCTGATGGAACAAGAAGGGTTTTATTCATCCCTAACAATTGTTATTTCCACAGGCCAAGAACTTGTTTCTGAATCAGCAAGAAATTTGCTCCAGGAGAAGTTTATTGCATCTGTGTCCTGCGTGTGCCTCAAAGCTTTCTTCCCAGTGCTGCTGGCCACAGGCAGAGAATACCTGACTAGGGACCATCACCCAGATGGTGTGAAAAATCCTTTTTCTAGCTTGTGAGACAACTCTTCAAGACAGATTTAGATTTAAAAACAAATCAAACAAACAAACACCAAACCAAAGCCAACCAAACAAAAAACTGTGCTTTTAATGTGTAGGACCAGATCCTCACCCAACAGTCCCAGCAGAGCTGTAATAACTTACACGGGCTGACATTGGCTAAATTTAGAAAGCTTTCGGCTGAATGTAGGGCCATGTCCTCCCCTGCTGTTGAAGGATGCTGAGCGATAGAGTGGTTGTGTCTCTGCACCCGGTTGCGGACATGTACATCTCTGCCCCATTTCCAGCCCAGCACCATCTCTGGCCTCCCTGGCAAGGCAGGGTGCAGTGTGTTGGTCAGCTGGAGACCTGCATGGAGCAAATATGCGACATTCGCATAGGCATGCCCTCAGTGACCTACCCAGCAGAGCTAATGTGTCTGGGAGACAGCCTCAGTTCTCACTCATTACCATCATAGCTTCATCAAGCTCTCTCTCATCTGCCTATTGCTAAACCTTCCAGGTTTCCAGCTTGCTTTGCTCATTTGGACCATCTAATGCTGGAGTAGAAGCCAGGAAGCATTTCCACATGTGGCTCAGGGTACCCTAGGACAGGGGGAAGAGATGCAGGGAAAGAGCAGCAGGAATAGCCTGTAGGAGAGAACAGAAAGCAGATGCAAGCATATCCTCAGGATGGGAATAGAGAAGAGATGTTTTTGCCACATTAGAGAAAGGAAAACTTAGGCAGTTGTGACAGGCTTTTTAAGGACCTTCCTAAGGACACTCAGTTCGTTAGTATGTCAGACTTTAGAAATAAGGGTTATAAAAGTGCACATCTTTCAGAGCAGTCAGTAGTATTTTACTGCTGCAGCATATTATATGACAAAAGATCCCAGAAATATTTCTGTAGTTCTAAAATGTAACAGCAGCCCACATTTAGGCTTTTTCATTGCCTAAGGGAGTCTGAACTTAGTATCTTCTTGGTGGAGGCACTATCGTAGGCCTCAGAGGGTCCTCATGGCAGCAGGGTGGGCTTCAGGGGCGGCTTCTGTGAGGAGAGATCAGGAGCTGTCCCCATGTTGGACAAAGCCAGTTCCAGCCATCTCCAAAACAGCCCCACCACTGGCCAAAGCTGGGGAAGAGGGAGGAGTGAAGTTAAGCCTGGGAAAAAAGGGGGTGGGAGGAAGGTTTTTTAAATTTTGTTTTTATTTCTCACTATCCTACTCTGTTATTATCTGGAAATAAATTAAATGAACCTTCCCTAGGTCAAGTCTGTTTTGCATGTGATGGTAATTGGCGAGTGATCTCTCTGTCCTCATCTTGACCCGTGAACTCTTTCATCTTATTTTTCTCCCCGTGTCCTGCTGAGGAGGGAGACTGAGAGCGTGGCAGGGTGGGCACCTGGCAGACAGACGGGGTTAACCCACCAGAGTCACCAAAATGCACGCAAATCCTTAATCAGAACAGCAGCATTTTCCCTCCTCTGAGCAATGAGATAATTCAAGTCACCGGGAAATCACGAGCTCTCCATTTTTGGTGTGGGTTTTTTTTTTTTGTATCTATGAGAGACTTCTCCTGCACTTCAAGGCATGGAAAGATCACATCCAATGGGGATGAGACAATGAAGAAATAGATATTTATAAGTTTTAGTAACATCTCAATAGAATCCTAGAGAAGGGTCGGAATTTTCTGTGTCTGCTCCTATCTGTCTTCATTATTGCACAACAGTCCTGCGCAATTTGTTATGGTTATTTTTAATCTGTGCCAACTATTTCACATACTGCAATAAGGCTGTTAGTCACAGAAAGGCACATGGAAATAAACTTCGTAAGTATGTACAATAAAACATGAGGACAATAATTCAATCCTACGCTTAAACATCTGCTTAAATAAGTGAGGCTGAGGACCCCTTCTTGAAATGCTGTTTTTCTCTTGGAGTCTGTATTTGACAAGTTATCCAGTTGCTACATTTGGGGATGCACTCAGAGTACAAACTAAACATCCCCAGGATAATGACAAAGTTCCTCATGCTATAATTGAATTTCTCCTTTTTTTTTTTTCTTTTTGTTTTTTACCCTGCAAAATAAGTTATTTGCACAGGGATTTATAAAACAATGAGAAAGTAGGAGCACCCAGTACATTTCAGTATTGCTTCTGATGTTCTCTCTTTCTCAGGAAACAGACAGCAAGAAAGGCAAAATAAGACATCTTTCAAATGGAAAGACTGCATGTGATAACGCCAGGAGCTGGATGTGCTTCCTATGCAGTTGCATTACTTCTAACAGAATGAAGTCGTCTTCTTTTCCATCATTTCCAGATGACGAGTTTCCAAGAAACAGCAGCTATTCCTACCGTTAGCCAAAAGAGTGGCCTCATACTTTGTGTTACAGAAGCTTGTTGAAAGTCACTACTTAAGAGATATATTAGAAACAAAAAAAATGTTTTCTAATTTCTTATCAATAGAAGGAAATTTATCAGGTGAAACTCCCTTGCTGGTGGTTGGAAGGCTACGCTCCACGCTGCAGTCACTGCCAGACTGAGAAAAAATTCCTTTCTTTTCTGACAGGTGGCCATCTACTAATCCAGAAGGGCACAAATAAAGCAGACCGTTGGGCAGCACAGCATCTGCTACCAGCAAAAGAGCCAGCACACCTCATGCAGTCTCTTTAACTCCAATCGTCACCCCTATCTGATATTTACAGAAAGGCAAACACCCCAGATGCAGGATTCGGCATGCACCAGGGAGAAAACAAAAACTTCCTGTCCTCAGTAGCTGACAAACAGAATCCCAGAGCAGTAACAGAATATTGATATTACCAAAGATTAACAGCTGTCAAATACTCTCCATCCCTTTCTTACCACAGCTAACACTACTGGTGATCAAAGGATTTGTACCATTAAAATTTCCACCCCTTATTCCAAGATTACCCTCTGCTAATTTCCTCCTTTAACTCCATAGAGAAGCAATCCCCCAAGTCACCCAGAAAGCCGAACAGCTGTTCAGAATGGTTACAAAGCTTTTGGCAAGTTTCAGCTTAATCTATTCATAATGCATTAGCCTTGGACTCAGAATTAACCTTAAACAGAAGTAATCTCCTTCTTTATATGCTTATAGAGAAACGCGGCATATTCTGTAAATCTACTATATGCTAGGCTAAACAACAAACTCTCCACTCTTTTTTTTTTTTCTTTTCATAGGAATGAATCTCTGAAGGCTGACCTGCCCATTCTAGGAATCCTTTTGCTCCTCTCCACTTTATTTATGTATTTTCTTTTAAACATCAGGGATCAAAGCTGTACCCAGTACTCCAAATGGGGTCTAAAAATCAGTTTCTACAATTACACTAACGCTTCGTTGTCTCGACTACGAATTTAGTCTGATGTATCCCCCAGCCTTTCAAGGCTTTCTTACAGCTGAGTCACAATGACAGTCCATACTTCTCTCTCCTACTCCAGCGTCTCTCAGAACAACTTCCCAGGGTATTGCAAAATGTCTTGCTCCTTTTATCTTATGAGGCAGCTGTGCGCTTTGTGCTACTGCTTTCAATCCTCAGTTCAAAAGATCATTTAAAAATGTTCCTGTAAGAAAAATCAGACCTCCACAATAATTATATTAATCACAGCTATGTCATCTGCAAACTTAATGGCCAAATACTTATATAGGCAAGGAATATATTAAGTGGTGTCAGTCTTGGAATTCCACTATCATTTCCACCATGAAAGAAAAGGTCCTTACGGGGTTAGGGATCAGTACTTTTCTTGGTTCTTGATTATGTCTATGGCACATGTATGTGTGTGTATATATACATAAGTATAGCATCTGCACTTCCTCCACAGTTGTTCTTCTGTTTATGAGGCTGAAAAATTTTCCTTCCACTACTAGTTTTCTTTCCATGTTTCATTTTAACTTTTTATCCATGAACTAGGCTCTGAGACATGGGGTCCTTAGATACTCATGCTATCTTTGCATTCCATGCAATTTCTAGATTTACCCTTGCTTGGGGTGTTTGTTCAGCTGGGGAGATCCATTATTGTTCTTTGTGGCAATTTCTCACTTCAGTTTCAAGGTGAACTAGATGTTTCTGTGTATGGCATCCTAACCAACTTTCTTTTATATTGACAAACACCTCCTATTTGTGCCAGAATTTTCCTCTCCATGTGCCAGAATTTTCCTCTCCACCTGCCATATATATGTAACAGCCAGAATCCAGAATCTTTACAGAATCTTCATGGGCAGTAATTGTAAGTTCAACTAAATTTGTTATGATTAGACCAAGGCAATATGAACTTCACCATGGCTTTTTCCCAGGAAGCCACCACTCTCACTAAGACAAACAACTCCTTCTTACAAGTGTCCAACAGCGTTAATCCGTTCTGAACAAGCAGGTCTGATTTCAAGCTCAGTGCATCCAAGAGAAACAAAGAGGTTTATATTCTACAGTCCAATGGCGTATCTGGATGCAAAAATAGTTTGTGGTTAGGATTTCACGGATCCTTGCTCAAGCTAATCTCTCTCTCAAATCAGGACTCCCCTTTACCTTCTTGTTCATGTTTTTCTTGAATTTGTTATTTCCCTCTAACTTTATTCTAAAATAATTAAAAGACAACATATAACACAGCAAAGAAACCAGATAATTTTGCAGCCCTAGTATTTTTAGCAAACATGATTGTAAACCACAAAGCAGTCATTTTGTACCAATGAAGCACTTTTCTCTCCTTTACATTGCTCAGCGCTGGCACGAAACTCGCGTCACAGCTTCCTGCTTCCCAAACACCCTGAACAAAATTAGCCTGTACTATGTCAAAAAACTACCTCCCCTGCACAGGCTGCATAACACAGCTGCTCCGCACCTTGCCAAACAACAAATCCCTTTTCCAAGACAACCAGTTGCTTATCTTTAACGCTTTACATGTTATATCTCAGCCTCCAGCCACAATACTGTCGCTACAAGTTGGAAACGTAGCTGGCAGGTTATGGGGAAAGACGGAACAAGACAGGAGGATCCACCTAAGCAAACAGATGCAGTGGGCCTGGGGGAAGAGTTTTGAGTCTGGCAGATAGACGGTCGGCAGGGCAGCATTGTGTGAGACAGCGGTGGGAAGCAGTGCCCCAGTTCCTGGCTGCGGGTGCCCCCACAGCCCCACATAGCTCACGTCGAGCTCTCTGTGCTCGATGCTCCTGCAAAACGGACTCAACCTGCTTCTACTGCAGTTGACGCTCATGTTACCCAGCTCTCATTGTTTCACCTGAAAGACCAAACTGACAAACCACTATTTACTTACAAACTCAGGAAGTTCAACTGCTTTTTTTTTTTTTTCACTTGCATCATAGATCTTAGTGGAGAGCATCAAAGATCTTAGGCTGATCAGCTCAGGCTCTGTGCGGCTGCAATATGCAGGCAGCCCTCTGTTGGCATCACAGTCCAGGGCTCATAGTAGCACCCTTAACAAGACAAGGGAAATTAGCACTTTAATGCAGGACAATGCCGATGGCGTCCGCTGGCACATGCTGATACAGTTTCAGAAGTCATGGGACTCCTCAGAGTTCAAGTATTAGAAAAGTACAAAAATGCTGCACGGTAACTACTTGGATGTCATGAAAACCATATGGGCAGAGTATTAGGAATACCTCTGTTCTGGGAAAAAAGGCCTGGATGTTTTCTCCTGTCTTGAAGGCTAATGCAAAAAAGGAAAACCAGTGAAAACAGTGACCCTGTTTCGGGAAGGAAGATCTTGGGTGGGAAGATTTAGGTCATGTCCATGGCATTCCTATTATGCCTACACAAAGTGAAGAACTTTGGCAGCAGCTTCCAAGAGAAAAAAAATGCAGGAAGCCAATAGTTTTGAGACTATCTCATTCTGACTTTGGGAATTAGGAAAGTTGAGAAGGGTAGTTCGTGAACCTTCCTTCTTCAAGTTAGCTCTTTCACAAAGAAGGTCAGAGAGAGACAACAAAGCCCCGAGATCTTTCCACCCCATGAAAAGCGAGATCTCTGCCCTGTTTCCTTCAGTCATCTTGCTGGTTTTGTACACCCACCTCTCATTCCTCACAAGAGCTCTGTGGTCTGCTGCAGCCCTTTGGAAGGACATATGTTGTCCCTGATGACACCCTCAGCCTCGCTCATCTTGGACAGTCCCCTGCTCTATGCCAGTGGTGTACCTATCGGGACCCAGACCTGTACAGAACTTTTGTTTACTTCACACCCATACTGCATCTCACACGGTTCCAACCTCAGCCAGGGCATCCTGACATCACTGTAGCTTGAATGCTAGTGGTAAAATCCTACTTGATAATACCTGTTTTTCGGTCAGCCAGTGAGGCCCAGCAATGGAGTTGAAGTCTAGAGTGCTCCAAGAGAAGAATTAATATAGTGTCAGGGTACAACAGACTCCATCAGCTCAGACCTAGAATGACTTTCTCATCTGCTGTATTGACCATGATTTTCACTTCACCTCTTCCTTGGAAGCAGTTACTGCCTTACTTTCCTGGCTTCTCTTACCCCCTTCTAGATATTCACACTTGCCATTTCACTTGCCTCCTCCTCTCCAACCCTTCTGATCCCCACCTAATGTTTTCCAAAGCACTATAGAAACATCAACTCCTTCTTGTACTCCTGCCTTCCTCTTTTCAAAAGCAGACTGTGACATCTCCAGATTCACAGATCTAACTGCAGATAAATGCTGCCATTCAAGCCGGGATGGTGAAAAAAACACGAGCACATGGATGGAGCTAGCACAGAGGAGATAGAAATGGCCATATCCTTTGGAAAGTAAGAATCCTTCTCTAGCAAGCTATGTCCCTAATCCCAGTACGGCTGGGCTTTGTCACCCCAGGCTGTCCACACAGCGTTGAGGAGGGGGCAAGAGACCATTGTTCCCTGGGAATTCTGTGCATCAACCTGATACTACAGATTTCTGCTATTATTCAATCTCTCAGGGCAAAGGGAGACTAAGTCAGCAAGTATTCCTAGACAACATCACCAACTAAATCCCCAAGGCTTGGTGTTCTCACAACACACTAGGGAAAGCTCTTGGCAGAGGATTGGGAAAACATGAGGACAACTTCTCCAATTTTCTAGTTTCCCCTCTAACCACTTGGCTGTCTGTACCACCATTGACATTTCTAATGCTCAGTGCCAGAGACAGCTATGCTCCCAAAGGCAGGAGTAGTGTACACCTCATGAGAGATTAAATACAGCTCTCCTCAGATTAGGCAACACAAGGACGTGAAGTCTGTTTGAATTAATGAAAGATAGATAAAAGAAATAAAGCATACATGAACAAGGAATGTAGAACATAAATACTCTACTAGCTGTAGAGTAAGATGATCATGGCAGGTATCAGATGCTTGATACTTGGCACAGTTGGCTTGGCTCAGTCTCTGGGACTGTAGTCGTAAATACCAATCCTCTTTACTCATGGATGTGAATCAAGATGGGGTGACTTCTGACCACCAGCCACCCTTGGCAGCAGACTCTTTCTGAACCCAGAGTAGATGGATAGACAGATGGGCAGACAGAAAGAAGGGTTAGGCAGAGCAGCCCCATCTCCTCATTTCCCACACCCAGTATTCGTGACTCAGAAGTCCCAGGACAAATCTTAGCTTTCCTGTTTAGACGCACAAGCAGGTGCTCAGCTGCTTCTGAGTTTGGGGCATGACTGGTCTCCTTGGGGACACTGCCCTCGTTCCCCTCCATTTCTGCTCAGGGTTGTACCCAGAAAGCATGATCCAGACTCTGAATGTGGCAGCATGGAGCTGCTGCCAGGCTCAGCTGAACAGCCAAGGCACAGACATGAAGAAGTAGTGGCTTTCTGCCACTTTCATGCAGAAGCACATCTCCCACTTCCCATTGCCAGGCCTCCTCCCTTATCACACAAGAACAGGAATGCCTGCTTTGGAAAGTGGACATTTGAAGAACTGCAGAAGTGGGATGAATCACTCACACACTTTCTGACATAGTTTTACCACCCACCAACAGAGAAACCACCTCCACCCCAACTTCAGCAGTTTTCCGTCACTTCTCTCATGATGGGACAAAAGCCAGATGGACACATTTATTCCCAAAGGACTGCTATTTAATAGAGGTCTGCTATTTATAAGAGGCCAGTCTGTTGCAATTCAGACCTGCACTGTAACCTGGTTCCAGCAGTGATCTCAGAGCGAGACTGTTGGTATTTGCTCCACCTGCAACCATCAAACAGCACATTCACACACACGTCTATCAGTAGGGACCTTTGCAAAGGAAAGGAGATGGCATTAAAGCGATGATTTCCACGACTGACAGGTAATAACACAAAACCACTTGAGATAGGATTAGACTCCCCTGCCTTTTGATACCTGATAGCTGCTCAGCCTAACAGATCATCTAAGTTCTCACTAGACAATGGGGATCAGTAAGTATCCAGAGAAAACTGTTTCTCTCTGAAACCCGTTCATCTGGTTTAGGGTGAGAGAAACAATCCTCTGGAGATGACTGACTTTTTTCATGGACTGCAGAAGCAGCTTACTACCTAGAAGTCTGAAGTGTGATGACTTGCACTGCTGGGGGTCTCTGGCAGTATAGCTGTCCCTGGTCAAACAATGCTGCAGCTGAGGAGTAACCTCCCTTTTGACAAAGACGGTGGCCGAGCTGCAGGAAGCTCTAGCAAAGGAGCGCTGCAGATGGCCTTTGGTGCAATATTAAAACTAGACATTTACAAAAATGTCAGCTCCACATGAAAGTCAAACGCCGTTCCACAGGAAAGCTTGTGGGACGAGTGTCAAAAAGCTTGAAAACCAATGCTCTAGTCAAGGGGTCACTACATGGAACTGGGAAAATTTGCAATCACTTTCTTATCAACTACTGGGCCTTTGGTGATGATCATGAGGTTGACGTGTTTTGGAGTAAATTATTAGCTCCCGGAACAGTTTACTGGCAAATGTGATGAATGGTCACATTTGGTGCTTTTCCATCTAAGGCTTGTGGCCTCAACAAATACTTGATTAATACAAGCATAAACTGTGGGTTTATAACAATACCCTTTAATATCAAATGACTCTGCTTTTCATAATTATCCACCTCTCTGTCTGGGCAATGTTTTGTCACACAGGCTTTTTCAAAATCCCCACTCAAGCTGTTGTGGAGTAAAGAGCTGATTATACTAAAAGTCACAAGACTCGTTCCGATATGTTTTAAAATACAAATAATTCGGAAAACCAAAGACCAAGACATGTTGGTCTTAACACGAACTGCAAAGAAAAAACCAAGACATTTTCTAAGACTTACAGATGGATTACAGCACAGACACTTCATATTTGCCACCGGCCTTTCTGCAATCAGTGCAAAAAGTTACGAGATACATCAAACCCAGAAACAAATTGAGAATAGAAACTGAGATATAAAGTATGTAGAAACCTGAAGAGTTACGAAATTATTATTACTGGCACAGGAGCAACTGAAACAGATTATTTCTATGTCAGTGTCAAATGGGAGAAGCTGCAGATAGAGTGTTCCTTCATACAAAGAAAACTGTAAGCGGTACTGGCAGAAAATTTAAGCGGGGTAAGTAAGCAGTAGAAGTACCGCACAATAGTATGGGTAGGTGTCAGGACAGGAAAGAGGATGCCTGTTTTAACATGAGCATGTTCCAACTCATTCTGAAATCAATACAACTCCATTGAGGAAAATGAACGGGTTTGGCCAAGTGCTGTAAATCAGATTTGTGCTCTGCAGCCGGTCCCTGCACAGTAACACTTGATGTAACAATTCTCAGGATACCTCACTCTGCGAAAAATACTCATGTTGAAGCGATGGCAGGGTTAAGAGAGTTACCAGATTCTTAAAGAAATAGCAAGACACATCAAATAATACACAGTGGCACCACTTTCCTATCTGACTAGGGAGAGGTTTACCTGTACCTCTGTGGCAGGGCATCGCACTGTGCAGCTCTGCCTTTACTTCTTTCAGTGCTATACGTGGGGAAGTCCACCCCAGTGCCTCAATTTCCATTCACTGGTCCCTACGGCAGAGGTTCTGCCTGTCTGAATGCTGCTGCAATAAGGAACAGCCTTCCTCTCCCAATGAGCTCAGATCTGCCTGCGGCTGCAGACCATCCCCAAGCCCTCCCAAAAAGTCAGAAGGAGGAAGAATCCATAATGAATTGGATGTTGTAGACTAGAAAGCAATGACATTGTTACAAAAATCATAGAATCATGGAATGGTTTGGGTTAGAAGGGACCTTAAAGATTATCTAGTCCCAACCCCCCTGTCCTGAGCAGGGACACTTCCCACTAGACAAGGTTGCTCAAAGTCCTATCCAACCTGGTCTTGAACGCTTCTAGGCATGAGCATACTGTCAGCAGCAGGATTGTTATTAAAATAGACAGAAATCAAAAAAAGGCACCCAGAACAACCAATGAAGAGGAGGATGTAGAGCCTGAATAAAGTAGGCTTGTTTACACAGGAAAAGAGGTGGCCAAGAGAAACAGAACAATACACAGATGAGAGAAAGCAGACTGTGAACCAGCGTTCTTCCTCTCTTGCAAGTGGAAGATGTATAGAAAAAAATGACATCACGTGCAAAACTGGTAAAAGGAAACGCTCCATCACACAGTGCAGAACTGAGCACAGAGCCCCTGACCTCAGAAGTGCCATGTAAAGGGCTAGGTGTGGGGTGGGAATGGTGTACTTTGACTTAGGAGTGTGCTGGGAGGGCTCTATGCTGTGCCCATCTCCTCTGTCCTCCACCCAGAACTGATATCCCTTTTCTCCTGGCTCAGCTCGTCCTATCTGGATAACAGTTCTCTCCTCCTCAGGGCAGCTTCCCTCCCCACACCCACTCCTTCACACAAGGCCCCTCTGGTGTCCTACTAAAGAGTATTTGGGACTGGGAGCCCTTAAGAGACAGTTTAAAGGACTGCGAGCCAGGTCATAAATCTGTGTTAACAGCTTCCTGCCTCCTCTCATACTGCAGAGGTTTTTTCCCTGTTTTATGTGAACGTCATCTAAAAGGAGGAAGACCAAAAAGCCAAAACATGCCAAAGCACACATAGACATCAGCAGCCAGCAAGAGCAGCAGTATATGAGAAACCTCTCCCATTCATTTCATTGCCAAGTTACAGCTTTGAAGCTGGAAAACAATTCTTTTGTCACAGATGTCCGAAGACCCTTTGAGAGCAGCAGAGCAGTATGTTATCTGGCTAATAAAAAGCCTCATATGAATAA
>VXBO01012252.1:0-63976 GCA_013400135.1 Rhinoptilus africanus | reverse complement strand
ACTATTAGCTTTGTTAGCTCAGAAAAAAAGTCACATACACACTCTTAGCTTCTTTAGCCAACCACACTGATAGCTAGTTTGCACTAATACTTTTGATGCCTAAACCACTTTGTCTATATCTCTGTAAAGAACAGGCCTTCCTCAGAGGCGTTCCCTAATAGCTTAGTGCGAATGTCTCACTGTCTGTGTCTATACACCATATCTGTGACCTCCAAAACATGTCTCAACTACATGCCATTCACACACAAGGGTCTAGCTTGCTTAAAAAGCCAGGGCAGAATGCGAACACTGATCCCCTGGGAAAACCAGATCAACATTCAAAATTCTAGTCTTTGTTGAGCAGCCAATACAGCCTCACCTATGCCATTAAAGTCCTGGCGCTTTATCCTTGGAGTTGAGAGGCACTGACTGCTCTGTGATTGATTGTGATAATCAGTTCAAAGATCATCAGTCACTAAGCTCAGCTTGCAATCAGATAATTTAGTGATGGGCAAGCCTCCAAATTTAACAACTGGAGCATTACCCAATTCTCATGACATGGAAACATTAGGCATTTGATGAGCAGAAGTCTGGGATAATTTGTTACATGGCGGAAGTGTTAAAAGCAGCAATACTGAGAGCAAGAAACCTGCTCAGGAGTCGTGGTGATTCATGGCCGTACTTGCGGTCTGTGTTGCAGTTTTGGTTGCAGGAGATAGTGGATGATTAGACGTAAAGATGAAAGCGTGCCGTTCCCACTGTCTTTCAGACCTTTCTTTTGGCACTGCGCTGCCAAAGCCCTGAAGGAATTCTGAACTCGCAGACACACAAGAGCTTTTCTGCTTATTTCATCATGCAGCCTATGTATACAAGCAGCACCACACACAGCCTCAACGTGTACCGCAAAGAAATTATTTTCTTTTCAAAGAGGCTGAACACCTATCTGTGGTATCTCAGAACAACTTGTCTCCAGGTCACTGCTAGCTTCCACTTCCCACGCGTAAGATGTTTTCATTATTTCTTTCCCTTCTGCATACTATTTTTTCCCACATGATGAAGTATTTGACTGCAATACAAAGAGAAAAGAAAAGCAGGATAGAACTACCAAAGGTCACGCTAGCTATTCTGACACTCATTCATACCAGGATCTTTCACTGCTGCCTCCTGCACTGCTTCACTGTTCATTTCCTTGGAAATTGTCCAATACAAGTACAGTCTGGGAGTGTATATATGCACGTGTGTATCAGCTTAGCCCAGCAGTTGGAGGAAACGAGTTCCATTGGTACAGTGTCTGCTTTCTCTGCCGAAATAGCAAGAAAACAGCACCATGGTGTTTCACGTAGGCATGCACTTTGATACAAGGACATGAAGAATACCACGATGTTGGTGACAAAGGAGAAATTATTGCAGAAGAGAAGGCAATGAACGCAGAACTTCCTCATGAAGTGAAATCAGTGCAGAAACAGCATCCTGCCTTTGACAGAATAAAGGGATAAGGCTGCAGCTGCATTTTTACGAACCACATTTGTTAATGAGAGTGTCTGCCCTACGCCCTGTGGATGAGCGACCAGTGTTTCAATAGCCTGGCTCTTTGGTGGCCTGGCCTGAGAGCGCCCTGGAACCTGCCACTGTGCCTAACTCACTTCCACCACCTGCTGCACTTGCCTTGTCTGGGAAAGCTCTGGCAATGGAGACTCAGCAGCTGCTGCGGATGACTGATGACAGTGCCTCACCATCCTTAACATTAAAAGACATCTCTTGGATCCAACTGGAATGTTCCTCCACTACGACAGCTTTTGACTTTTTGCCCTATCCACCATGGATCTGGAGAATAATTTATTTTCCTTCCTGCATGTACTTATTTGCTTGTGTGAACACTGTTATGGCCCTACACAGCCTTTTCTTCTTACGCGGAATAAACCCAGTTAATTTGATCTATGAAAGCATATATTGAAGATCCCCCTGGAAGAGCAAGCAAGCTCATGTTCCACTTCAAGAAAGAAAAATGATCAAGCTGAGTTTGTAGGGCACAGTCTTTATTTCTACTGATAACATAAGCTGTGACAGGAGCTCAGGCTCCAGATCTTAGAATGAAGCTAGTAGCCAAGACATTCTTACCTTAAACATCTTTGATCTGAAGTCAAAGGCAGACTAAACATGGAAATCCAGACTCATTCCCCTGTGCAGGGTCTACATTACATAAGCAAAGGAAGTGTGTTGTTGACAAATACAAAATGAGCCACCAGAAGAAATTACTTCATGCTGCTTGCAATTATTTCTGTGTCCTGAATTGGTAACGCCACTCAGGAAAAATGCAGGTGGAGTTGTCTCAGACGGTTCAAATAAAACAGCTGCTCAGAAGGCAGCCACAGGCAGAGGAAGGTCACGGAGAGAACAGAAAATGTTGTCATTACGTTGCCTGCGTATCCCAAAGGCCACACAGGGATTCACTGCTGCACCTCTCAGACAGCTGTCTCCTGACCCTTGTCTTGCTCCTGCCCAGCTCCCACACAGCCCTGACCCTCCCCATCTCCCCACAGCGTTACCCATTTCTCCCCAACAACCTCGACTGTCAATGCCAGCCCCTTTTCTCAGACCCACGGAAACACCACCTCTTCAACATGAATACACTACCCCTCTGCTGTGCACTTTATCCTACTTGCCTCTGTATGATTTTCCTTTCTTTACTTAGAAACTAGCAGCATTGAAAGTGCAAGGCAACTAACTTCTTGCCTCTTGGTTCTGTAAACAGGAAAATTCCTTGGATGCAAAAGAGAAATGGAACCCACAGCCCAGACATGGAGACAGAATCACTTCAGACACAGACACATTCACAGCACTTGGCTGCCAAACAAGAACCCTTCCTGCTAAGGAGACGCAGACAAGATCCCTCCTAATCTGGCTGGCTTTGGATTCTGTCTTTTTCTTTCATTGCAAAAGCCTGCATTCCTGAAAACTACACGGTTTCCCTGCCAAATTCAAACGGGCACTCTTGGGGCAAAGAGAAAACCCTGATCAGTGCAGGAACCGCGGAGGTAACGACCTGATCGGCAAGAAAACTCCCTGCAGCTCTGAACAGGAGGCAAATCAAGCAGCTGAAACTAGCCTAACTTTGGCAGACTGACAAATGACTGAAGACATTTAAGTATTTAAATAGAAAGTATTCTTATTTCACATCGTTTCCCGGCAAAAGATGAAAGACCAGGAAAAAGTCTAGGAACTGCTAATCCCCCTCATAATACTAGGTATTTGTGTGTGGTTTCAGAAATAAGAAAAGATCTTAAGAATCTTAAGACCACTGACAAATAAGCAGAGGCATTTGTGAATGATTGAGATGCACTCACCCATACCAAGAACTTAGTTTGAGATTTCATTGTGGATGGATCTGAACAGACACTGGCAACCAAATGACACATGGGGCTGAAGTTTCAAAAATGTCTTTCCCCACGTATTTGCAAATAGTTTCAAGGCATATTGTTTTTCTAGCATCAACAGGTGAAATGTGGGCTCCTCACATTACAGATAAATGAAATTCAAGGCGAAGGGTGAGATGATAAACTTTGCGTAAATATTCCCAATACTGAAATCTGCAGGTGACTGTGAAGAGTCACAGAGGGCTCTTGTGGTTCAGAGTAAGCGAACAGAAAACCAGCAGATGAAATTCAAAAATTAGTGAGTGCTATGTAATACAACTGGCAAAGAAAACCTGCCGAACCTGCCATACACATGCTAATAGTTACTAAATTAACTGGGGAGGGGAATGCAATGTCCTTGTGCAGAACACTCTGAAGACGCAAACGCAGCACTCACGAGCATTAGGAATTATTTTGGGGTAGATACACTAGAAAGGCAAAGAGAGGGGCCAAGTGAAAAAGTAAAGGCTTAGAAATTGAGTAGAGACTAGGCAAAGAAGGATTTTTCAGCTTGGAAAACTTTACTAGAGGAGGAGCAGACAGTAGCAGGCATACAACTGTAAGTGATAAGAAGGTACGTGGAAAATGATTATTTGTTTCTCATTGCACCAAACCTAGGGGCAATGACATTTTCAGGCAGCAGATGCATAAGAAACAAAAATAAATGTTTCATGCCCTACAGCATACTACTACACAGACTGTGGAAGCTCCCATGGAAAACTGCAAAGGCCAAAACTACAAGCAGGTTTGAAAAAGCATTGGACAACATAACAGTCTCCTAAACTCTGTAAACATTACGCCCATAAACATGGTGCAAACATTGTAAATCAGAGATTACTGAAAGTAAAACAGCGCGTATACCGCTCTCTTCTGAAAGCATTTTCCGTCAGCTCCTCTCAGGGGACAGGTAAAATTTGCTGTGATGCTGTGTGGGCAGGGGGCTTGCAGAAGAGTCCTCTTCCTCAACACTGTACATTTTCCTATTTTTCTGCATTTGATAAATACATTTGCTCTTCCCCTTATTAAGTATAGATCTTCATCCAGCTTGAACTGTCACTTTCTTGTGACTCCATTGTGGCAAGAAAAAATCATCTACCTCCCAGAGAAGAGAGGTGTCTCCTTATACACGTGCAAATAGAAACCTATGTTCTTGAAAACAGCTAGTTTCACTAGAAAAAACACCTTTTGGTGGTTTTTGAAAGCTCTGGTTGATACCTGAATACCAGTTTTCATTGTTGCTACTGGAGAGTTAACACCATCTGGTATCTTACCTGGGAGGAGAGCGTGGACGGGCAGGTGTTCAGTAGACTGCATTTCAGAAAGGCCACCAGGTCTGAAAGAGAGAAGACAAGGAGAGATGGAAGATTAAGCACAAGAGGCCCCAGAAAAATACAGCAGGAGCTCTTGGGAAGGTCACTATAGGGCACGTGGTGTGAACTCAGCTGACTGCAGAGAGGTTAATGTGGATACCAAGACCTGAACAATCATGAGAACATGGAGCACCAAACAGCTAGTTTTCTGTGATTGAAACCAAAATATTTTTCAGGGGATGAGTTTTGCAAAATTATTCAATCTCATGCAGCAGTTCAGTCCAGGTATATCTGCCTAAGCAATAGAAACTTGGAGGAAACTCCAGCAATTGAGAAATAGGGCTAACAACTCGTGTGCCTCGCTGCCCACTCTGCAGGGACTGGGCTGTTCCTCAGGCTACACCAACTTCAGTGATAACCCTGGGGACCTCTGAAGGCAAGGCTTGGTCTTAGTTACTCCGAGCCCAAAACATTTGACAAGCCTTTATTCCTTCTGTTCTCTTCACAATATGGAGATGTTCCTTCTGGTTTGGAGACGGAAGGATTAATATGAGTCACTGAATGTCAGAAGGAAGTCTTCCAAATAAGGTGGAGCACCTCACTCCATTTCCAGAGGCCCAGCTCCCAGGGGCTGCTGTGAGACTGATGCACAAACAAACTGGGCTTTGTGGCTGCAGGCTTGGGCAAAATCTCAAACCACAGAACAAAGTTTCTTATGTGTAGGAGGAAAATGCCAGAAAATTGTAGGTGCATAAAGCACGTGAGCAAAATACTAGAAATCTCAGCTAGGTCTTCCCCTTCCTAAGGGATATCACGTTCCAACTGCCAGGTCTACAGGCAGGTTAAGCTTTGTTTACACAGGTGGGGATCTGTCAAGGCTTTAGGACAGATGGTAGGGAGCAGTGTGAGGAGTGAGAATCCAAACGGCTAGTTTTGTGTACGCTGCCTCCTGTTGCCCCAGGAGAACAGGGCCAGTCTCCCCATTTCCAGTTCACACTGCCCACCACATCAATTTATTTGATGACATTCACCCACCGGTGATAAACTGACAGGGAGGGAAAGCAGAAGTGCTGTTTCACAGACAACCCTGAAATCCAATTGGCATAACCACGCTCCAATTCCTGACTGTCAAATCTCCAGAACAGCTACCAGCAATGCTACAACACAACAGAAGTGTTTCTATTACTAGGGCAGGCGCCCATGAGATAGGATGTTCCTTAACACAGTTTCAGTAGGAGTATTACAAATTTACAGTACAAAATACGGAAGGCGTCTCAGATTTATTTTTAGGACTCCCTAGGCAACTAGACCTTCTCTCTCAGAACCTGTGAAACATAGGAGGATCGAAACTAGAGTTACACAGCAACTTAAAAGCTGCATAGTAGTTTTACGACAACTAAGATTTATTTCATTATACCTGCCACTACCAAAACAGAGAACAGGTACAATCTATTCTCTGAAAGGAAATCAGTGGAAGTTTTGGTTTTGACTTAAGTAGGGTCAGGATTTCAGCCCATACAATTAGAGGAACAGAGAAAGATGCAGAAAAGCAGACAAGTGGCAGATGGCATTCAGAAGGTGACGCATTAGTTGTAGTGATTCAGGGCTGCACTGAGCATTTACAATTTTTGGTTTGTTTTGCTTTCTTTAAAGGAGAAAAACGTGTTCCTTGTTATGTTTGGATAGGACATGATGGCAATACAATTTCCACACAGGAACTGAAGTTTCCACAAAATCAAGCGCCCCTCTTTTTTTTTTTTTTTTTAATTATTTCAACTTTCTGTGAAGAAAATTATAGTCAGGTCACTAATTTCTAACTTAATATTTCACTTTGTTGGACTGTGACACAGCTGTTTCATTTCCAGGCAATACCAGGTAAAGCAGAGCTACACTTCTGTTATGGTCTGAAGGATGTTACTCTTACTAGGCTCTTTGGAGGACTGTGTTTCTTGTCATGCTAAATAAATTACTGACTGAGCCAAGCTGTGTATAATGCTGCAGGAGCCAAAATCAGTCATTTTGGCTTTGAGATAAAATCCCCCAAGACAGATCGTGTCAATGGTTAAAATGGCAGCAGCATGTTCAGGACCTCTAAGACTCACGAGATAATATGCTCTTGGAAAAAACGTACTTAGTAGTGAACGAGAATAATATGCACCATTCCATAAACTCAGGTTTTTAAACCAAACTATTTTGATCTGGAGGAACATCAAAAATATCTCAACATTTTGAAGCACATTCTTTTTCCTTACACATTTCAATCTAAGAACAACATTTTGGAGTTTTGTCTTGATTTGGAAATTCAGAATTTTGTTCAGCATATTGTGATTTTGCAAGTCATTGCTATGGGCAACCAGACATAAAACAAACAAGGCATGGCCTCTCTGAACCCACCTGAACCTCTCTGACCTTTCTCTGGAAAAGAACGAGAAAACTATCCTGGGGTTTACTAATTCAAGGCAATCAACAGATTTTAGTTTTTAATAGTAGCATTTCTGGGATGTATTTATTCCAGTAACAGCAAGAAGTTAAATGATTGCCTGTCTAGATAGGAATGCTATTCTTATGCTCTACTGATGGGTCAGAAGCAGACAAAGCCTTCCACACTGACAATTCACCTGACTGTGCAACTTCATCCTCCTCTTCCAATGAATCACAGGCAGCTTTTCCAATTAGGACACAGTCCTGCAGTCTTATTTGGACTAAAACCTACAGGACTGCTGGGCTACATCGTTAAAGTCTGTCAATACTTTTTGCTTTTACTCTTTCATTTTTCCTTCAAGAAATTAATGGAGCTTTTAAAGACAACACTCACTTGCCAACGGTTTTGCTCTGGGCAGAGGCATAATCTAAGATTAAAGGGAGAGCGAAACAGCAGCGGTGCCCATCTTCAGTGTGACAACTCAGTGGCTAGACCACTTGCTGACAAAGTGACAGATCTGATCTCTAAACGTGCCTGAGTTTGAAAACCAGGAGAGGTACTTTTACATGATGACAGGTGCTGAGATCCTAACCTTATAACTGTGAATTCAAACTGTGCTAATTAGCACAAGCTGAGAACATGGCTTATCCATCCAAGGACACAAAACTGGCTAAAGCAACACCTGCATTTGCAGGCATGTCAAATTTCAAAACCATCAGACCAGCCAGATTGCCCAATTCAAGTAAATGAGGATGCTGCAAACATGGAGCTAAAAGAGAAGGAAACAAGAACCTCTACAACTCCCTGAAAGGAGGTTGTAGTGAGGTGGGGCTCAGTCTCTTCTCCCAAATGACAAGTTATAGGACAAAACAGGAAGTGGCCTCAAGTTGTGCCAGGGGAAGTTTAGGATGGATACTAGGAAAAAAATCTTCACCGAAAGGGTTATCAAACATTGGAACAGGCTGCCCAGGGAAGTGGTTGCATCACCATCCCTGGAGATACTTAACAGACAAGCAGACATGGTGCTTAGGGACATGGTTTAGTGGCGGTTTTGGCTGTGTTATGTTTATAGTTGAACTTGATGATCTTAAAGGTCCGTTCCAACCTAGATGATTCTATGACTTGTTTTGTTAGCAAGAAACAGGAGCGAACAACAGCCTGTGATTTGGTTTGTTGGCAAGAAGGTAGGTTGGGGCTCAGACACAGGCAATCCACCTCCTCCTGGGGAAATTGCAAAGCTCTCAGTTCTAAGCCTAGAGAAGTCCCCCCTCCCCCCACCAAGTCCCAGTGCTCAAGAGATGAGAGGAATGTGTGATAGAAGAGCCAACAAGTGAAATTAGTCACAAATTATTTTCCACAGTCCCTCAACTCTTCCAGCTAAGTGGAAATACCACTGGAAATGTTCTCCTTTCAAAAGAAAAACCCTTGAGCCAGAAGAACTAAATCATTTCAATCTAGTCAAAAACTTTTAGATGTGATGGGTAACAACTGAATCAAAGGATATCCTGTATATACAGTAGTTAAGAAAGTTCACCACAATCACAGAGATTGAGACCTTCCAGACTATTCCCAGAACTTCTTGTTGTGCAAACTGGAAGACAAAGTGTCTTTCCCCTGCACCACCCATATCATTTTCCATAGTAGTGATGTTGAAGTAGATGGCGTTCAACATAGGAGCTAAGTGACAAGCTACAACGTGAGAAGATTTATCCCAATGCTGCCACTCTCCCAGAACCAGGATGCTGTGGGTGGCAAAGTCCTAGGCTACCTTGGGAAGGACAACAACTCAATAAGTGTAGAAGAGGAGTGGAGAAAAATCAAACACCTTCTGATGTCCAAAAAAAAAAAAAATTACTTCCAACCAAAGGCAGCATTATCCAGCTAGGACACAGACCCTGCAGTCCCACCAGTTATTACAGGGAGGTCCTGCTCTGGCAGTGGGAGTGCAAAGCCACATGGCTCACTGCACCTACTTGCTACAGAAAACCAGACTGGTAGGAGACAATGCCAGCCTGAGAAGGAAGCTTGAGGCTACCCTGAATGGTTTGGGGTGCCAGGGTTCACACAGAAAGTTCTCAAAAAATGTCAATACAGTCTTTTGATCTTCCACACAAACCAATGAGAAGGTGAGACAGGTTTCAGCCCTCATTCTGCCTCTCCCCCTTCTGAAAAACCTCAGTTGAGTCAGAATGAGTCACTGTGCCTCTGCCCGCTCACATGTTTAAAAAAAAACCAACACAACACAAAAAAAAACCCAAAGGAACAGCCATTATTCTGTTTTATGTAGAGATTAAGTATAGTTCAATATTTAAATATAGTTCAATATTTTCAGGTTTTAAGGAAACAAAATAAAATGCATCAAGTAGTAATAAAGTCTAAATTTTGGAATAAGAGCAAGGCTGGAATAAGACCATAGAAGTGAAGAGCAGGTTGTAGAACCCAACAATGCTCCTTCCGCCAATGCTGGCCCGACTAGTGGGCTCCAGTTCTACTTTGGAGACAGCCTGTAACCCATACACAGGACAGACTAAGGATGCTCCTAAACAAACCATCCTGCTCAAGGAAATAATCTCAAATCCTTACCAGAGAGTAGTGGCCCTAAAGAATCAAAGGGATGTGGTTCTAACCATCCCCTATCCCTGAGGAGCAGTAATTTCAGGCAGCAAGAGCATGAGCTGCATTTATCTGACCACAGCATGACAGAAATGACAGCAGCAGCACATGCTGTATAGACAACCACAATTAACCAAGGTTTCTGCTACTGTCTTTAAGACTGTAGTCTTATAGCTGGGACCTAGTCATAAGCAAGTCATCAAGAAAGATTATCATTACTAACCACTGTTGACCAGAGCAACCAGAAAACATTACCTACACATCTGCAGCGTCTGAGGAGAAAACTGCAGGAGGAGAAAACTGCAGGAGGAGATCACAAGGTCCTAAACACCCAACACCTGCCATGGATAACACAAAGGCTAAGGAGAGGATGAACAAAACCTGGGGAGACATCTGGTGACAACAGGGAGGGAATTTGAGTGGACCATGAACAAAACACTCCATTAAGTGGGGTAGGAACTGGTGCAAGATTGTAAAGCTTATTTATAACACCTGATTTTGCTGAATAGGTAGGGTAGAATCTGTGTTACCAAGTCTAGCAAGCTGTTCACAACTTTTACTATGTCTGAAATAAATATGTTTTAAGTCCCAAGCTGTTAGAATGAGAGATACTCTCATGATACAGCAAAACTCCAGAAAACAGGTTGAAACAAGTACAATCTAAAAGACTGGACATCAAAACAAAATAAAAATTTCCATAACATTATTAAGAAAGAAGAAAATATACTTTTTTTTAAGGAAATCCCATTGCTTTGGGGTCCACAAAATGGTATTTAAATACTACTTTTCCCATACATTTCTATTCACACCTCACAGAAGACTTAATGCTCCTGACAGTTGAAGAAGGCAGAATGCTGCTAATATACTTCTTGTAGGCCTGGATCAGAGCAGCTTTACCACTTAAGAAAAGAAAAAGACTGTGGACAGGCATTTGCACAGAGAAAACTTGCTGGACAAAAAGAGAGCAAAAAAGAACAAGGATCCTAAGAGCAATGTAGTTTCTCATGGGAAACTTGAGAAAGGGAAGAGGTGATGAGAGGAGGTGGACAAAGAATGAACAAGTTAACAGGAACCAGCCTACAGCCTGTCTGGAAACACTTAGAAAATGAGACAATTAAAAAAACAAACAAGCAGCACGAGATCCCAAAACAATGTATTAAGCCCATCACAGAAGCCTAGTTGACCATGCAAGACCAAGCACACAAGAGTGGAAAGGACGAAGACAGAGCTGTTTCCCTCATGGAGACAGGGGTCTTTCTGCACAGGAGGGGACAGCTTCTTTGGACATCTCCCTTGAACAGAAGAAGGAGACCCATCAAGGAGGTGGCTTGGACACAATCTGAGAGCCTGTAACACCAGCCTGATCTTCTCTACTCTCCTATGACCTTCAGAGTTATCAGAAGAGGAGTTGCACCCACTCTACCAGGAGGGGATAGCATCGAGGAAGTGATAGATGGGAATGGAGTCTGGCCTTTTAAGACAGTTTGAGGACAAGAGCTTCACTCAGCACTGCATGGGTGAAGCCTCACACGGCCTACACAAGGAAACCATTCTGCTCACGCCTCAGACAACCGAAAACTTGCTTGAACTGTCCTGGAAGGATGAATCACGCAGAGAGAAACTCTGGCAGGCAACATGAGGAAGGAGCATCGCAGCCAGAGCTCCCAATACAAGCAAGCAAGATACAGATAAGAGAGAGCACAGCCTTGCAGGCTATCAAGAACATCCATCTGCAGAGTCCATCTAGTGTAACTTCTCAGGTATGCTGTGAATACCCTAAGTGAGTTTGCCTAGCTTTTTATATTTGATGCATCAGTCAGCCATGCGGAAACAAAAGTATTTATGTTTTACCTGCTCACATTGTGACTTCTTGGTACAGTGCTCCTCACGACGCAGTTGACCTGGATCTAGAGTGTGAGTGTAGTCCCATGACCCAGAACTATTGGCTTTGGGTGGGTGCAGGCAGCTTCCACAAGGGCTGAGAAAGAATCTGTGACCTAAAAGGCACTACAGTCTCCCCAAAACACGAAATGAGGCAGTGGAGCTAGGCCAGGCACTGAAGGAAATTTAGTCCACATTGACCTTACCTACTGGGGAACCCACTTCCTGCTAAGTGGGGGAAAGGGCACCACAGAATTACGAACCCATCACTATCACAATGGCTGAATCAGAACTTGGCTGGAAAGGCTTCAGAGGGAAAGCCCTAGAGAGAAAAGGAGACATGAGGCATGCCTTCAGCCACTCCTCCCAGATGCTGTGCCTGGCTCGGGGACAAATGGCCCAGGCACGTATAACCAGACAAAAAAAACAAGCAAGAAATGTTGTCTGCTAAGATCCTCAGCAAGGTCAGCATCTGTCATTTCTCCCAACGTTAGCTGAGATCTCAGAACGGCAAAACCCTAGATGTTTCCAGGCATGAAGAGGGAGCAGAGGAGCATGTTCCCTCCATGCTGTGCACGGATCGCTTGAAAAAAACAAGTCCAATTTCAGTGTTTGGGAGAAGTGTCACATTAGAACATGACCAAATTTTTCTTAATGAGTTAACAGGACAAGGCAACGATTGATGTCTTGTTTCTCACTAGCTGAGAAACTCAACTCACATCCTCTCACATATCATCAGCCAAACTGAGTGTGATATTCCCAACACAGCCTTGCCTCATGATGCAGAAAGCTCCACAGGCTGCCTCTGAGGTCTAAATTATTAAGTGAGACAGAAATCATAGTTCTTCGCTTTGCTTTCCAAAATACTCACTCTGAAATACTATTAGTATATTATTATCATTCCTCTGAGAAACAAAACCTCCAGGACTGCTAATGTCCTAGTAAGGAGCACTTGGCCTTTGCCATTGAGAGTTAGAGTCTCTGAGGATTCTTTTGATTTTCCTTGTAAAGCTTCAGAATACATTGGGAAAAAAAAAAAATTAAAACCTGACTACTACATTCAACTTCATGGTATACAAATCTGCTATATTTCTGCTTTCATCAGAAGCAGCACCCAGGAGCTGTGTGCCCGCTCTCAGTGCAGAACACATGTTCCAGTCACGCTCACTCATTTCCATGCAACTGTGACGTATCTGCTGCGTGCTTGTTCCCAAAGAAACACGATGCACTTAAAAAAATTGTTCCTCGATACCCGCTTTATACCGAGTTGTGTATTTCCGAATAAATGGCTTTATCATTCATATAGGCATTTGGTAGCTGCTGAAGTAAATTAATGTCAACCACGGCTTTCATCTCAATTTCCATTGGTCTTAAACAAAGACTGTTGAATTAGATTAGCAAACTATGAAAACGCATGCATGATAAAACTGCCCTCTAGCGGGAAAATACCAACCACATCTACAGCCAATTTACAGGGGAGGATTTTGGGGTCCGCAGTATGTCACTGAGCCTCAGGGCCTGGATCAGACCGCAGTGTCCCATCCTTTTTAGACTGTCCCTGCATCTGGCTTGGCTGGGGCTGCCTGCTGCATTCCCGGCACAGCCACACCAACATGACCAGAGGTAACGCTGCTTTGGGTTTTTCAGCTAGGTCCTTCCTATACTGCCATTCAGTGGGGCCTGCAGAGGACATCCTCTGTCAGCTGGCACCATCTGTTAGTCAGGGAAAAAAAGACTTAACAGGAGCAAACGGAAAAAAGATGGGTAACTATCAACTGGCAGACAACTTAGCATTATTCAAAAACCTTGCACTCGCATGATGCTAGCACTGGGCCAGCACCAGGGCTGAATGCACATCAACGGTAAAAGCTGAAGCCGTAGAGAATGGGAAATGTCCCCAGAGCCCCACTCTTCTCTTGCCACATGCACTAGACAGTCCAACACCTTAAAGACATTCATGGTGTTATCCCTTTTTGCAGCACAGTGGATGGAGTAGGGCTTGATCTAAGGATGGAGTTTTCTGTCCAGCAACAACCCAACACTGGCTTTACAGGAGTAGCATCACCTCTGCTAGAGGAATGACGTGACAGCCAGGCTTCAGGAGGTCTATACAATGCTCCTTGTCAAACAGAAAATGTAGTCCAGATAACCGTATATCTTGGCAGTGAAAACTTATTTCAGAGAGGCTGGAAACAGGAACAGAGAAATTACAGCACAGAAACTGATTGTGTAGGGTCACCTTCCAAACGCACCATACCCATCATTAACTTTTAAGACAGGAATGCTGAATTTTTGGGTGGCCACGCACTGTTTCCAAGGATACAATCTCTTTTTTTCTGCCCAGAAATGCTGTCTGGGAGGCCATATTCATGAGATATTCTAAATGAACTTCCCTTCACCACTGAAAGCACACACCCAGGGATCCCCACACTTCCCAGCTGTATCCAAACTCCCTCCTCCCACTTCTGCCTCAGGCATGTGGGCCAGACTCAAGGAAAACATGGTCGTCCTCTTCAGTCCATGAAGAGGATGTGCTTAGTTCATACCTCGCTTTTCATTAACAAAACCTCCCACTCAAGGCATTTACCATGGTTTTCGCCTCTTGGAAACTCGGTCATTGGCTCCAGTGCCCTTTGCTACTGTGACCTTTTCAGGCTCCTCAGCTGTGCTCTCAGGCAAATGACTCCAGGGATTAGCCAGGTGGTCCCTCTCCAACAGTCCCACACAGCCTTTCCTACAGCCGCAGACAAAGCTGTTAGAGCTGCCACAGAATTATAGCCCTTTTTTTCATTGGTCGTACTATCTCCTCCTTGCAAGGTTCATTGCCTGTCTCCTTCTGAAAAAGTTAGTTACTTTAGCACTAATTACTCAGTGTAGTCAGGACCTTTATGTCTTTCTCCTTACTGAAATAAGGTGATTCCCACCCACCCCCGCTCCCCAATTCATATGTATTTGCTTCCATCTACTTTTAGAAATGTATCGCCAGGTTGTGCCAGTAGTTCCTTATTCATGAAGACGGTGGGGCACAGGCGATTAGCATTAATCTTAAAACAGAAAATGCTTAACGCTCTGGCTTGGACAGTTTTTCAGTGTTTGACTCCAGAGCTTCAGCTCAATCACTTCAGTGGGCCACCATATTAACAAATATGTACAAAGTGGAATCAGTTTAATACCTATTTTTAGGCTGTTAGGTTTACTTTTCCAAGATAAGGTTATTCTGTACCACACATCCTGTGGTTTCCTTTGATCCTGACAACGTGAGAGCCCTTTGGGAGCAACCTAGAACTGGCCTCCAAGTTAATTCAAAAACTGTATGGCCAAAGTACACATCACAATCAAGGACTCGGATCTAAAAATCTTTTTGCCTCAGGCCATTGGCTACAGCTGTAGAAATGGCCAGATTCATAGGGGTGATATCGTAAGGTTAAGAGCTCTTTCTTATTTGAGCATTTATTTTTCCAATGGGTGTGAAATAACTGTTCTTCAGGGACTCCAGAGGAGAGCCCTAAGGTCTATGCAAGTACTTCACTGCTTATCTGGTGCTCTTAAGAGTAGCTTCTGTTCTCCAATAGTTAAGACTAAAGCTTGCACCCAAAGATAACATGCAGAAGCTCCGCAAAGGAAAAGGGCTTGCATAAAGGGAGATGTGCAAACCAAAGCCTCCACATTTCCTCAGCTCAGACTTTAGTGCTCTACTACCAACTTCAAAATTACATGGACATCCAAGAAGGAAGAGCTGAAGTTAAAACTTTGCCCCAAACTTTGTCTCCACATTTGTGATTTTAGAATAAGATTTCAGTTAAGGTATTTCCGTTTTTACTGTTATATACATACAGAATTTAATTGCAGAAATATTTGTCTGATCCACAGGGGAGCAGTATACTTTGAAATATGAGGACTTCAGAATAAAAAGGATGTCCTTTCTCCAACAGTGAAAGCAAGCTGGATCTGATATATTATTTCTTATTAGAGAGTTTTGCCTTGACAAGTTGGTAGCTGTCTCAAACCATGACCTAGAAGCATTCCACCCATTTAACACAAACCAACTGAAATTCATCCTTAGTTACAAAATAACCTGGACTGAACCTGTTTACTGGATTGTCTTGAAGAGAGGAGGCAACACCAGCAGTTCTTCACAGCTGAGCTCCCACCCAACTCTGCCAGCCCCACCATCCCCCCTCCAGCAGGTCTGCACAGGAGACGGAGGTGAGAGCAAGCACCGAGTGCCCATGGGGATTCACCAAAACCCTTCTGGACCCAACAGCAGTGGCCATTTTTTCCCTTTCCCCAAAGGCAGCATTTGCTAAGGGAACTAGGACAACATAGACACCCAGGGGATGTAATCAAATGAGCGGTGGACTAGAAGACAATAGAAAACACAGATTTCATTGTGACTCCAGTGCCAGCTCAGCCCTAAGGCATTTTGAAACTGCCTATACCACAGTGGGAAACTCCTCAGGGTTGGCAGAGCAGCCTGGTCTACCCTATTTGAACAAGGCATTATGTTCTCTACATATTAGTGTGCATTGGTTTGGGGATCACCACTGCATGTCAAGCTTGCCTTTATCACTTAGCTTTCTCCCTGTAGTATCTGCCTGTGGCAGAGCATAAATACCATGATGGGGAAGATTGCCAGGGGTGGGGGGGGAACAGTAACAGTGAGACTCAGATACACAAAAAGCAAGCATTGTCATGTCTCTTGAAGCTGTACCTGAAAGGAGGGCAGGGAAGACTGCAGGCTGCCAAGGGCACCGAAAGCCCCATCAGGTGCATGGTCCATGAGGGAGACAGTGTTTACTGAAAACACACTGATAGGGAGAGGCCTGCTTTAAAAGGGAGAGTCCTTTATCATCTCTGGGATTTTAATCATACTGTAGTGGCTGGGCAGAAAGTAGAACTTTAAACAACAACAAAATGTAGTTATGAATCCACATTTATTCAGAACTTGATGCGTTGCAAGTCTGCCTCCCATCACTGCTTTTCCTGTTAGTACCCTTGAACATCCACACCAAAGCAAGCAGCTCCCCTCCCCAGCTCTCTGCTTGCCCCCGTAGCAGGGAAAGGTGACAGAGAGAGCATCTCTTTCATCTTTCTTTTTGGCAAAAGGGCAGAAGTAAAAAAAAGCGCTGCCATCAGCAGTAAGGCACAGATTGGTCACCGATTCCATGTCACCAATGTCAATTGATAGGAAGAAACAGCAGCAGGTAAAACACAGCAAGGCATCAACACAAAACCAGCAAGCAACAAAGATACCAGTGCTTGATCCAAAGACATTGCACACAAATGACTGCAAACACGTACTCTGAGCAAGTAGAGTGGGATAAGTAGGAGGATGCAATAACTCGGAGAGTGAAAAAGCAGAAGTCAAGCTAAGCATGTTGCTAAGAGAACTGCTTCACAAGAGTAATTTGTGTGAAGCAAAAGTGAGGTTTCAGAGAAGGCATGTAAACTCTGAAACTGCAGGAATAAGGGAAGTGAGGAGACAATATAACTTTGCTTTCCACATTAAGAGAGCGTCTCGTCTATAAGAAGTCTGACAGAGCAACAAAATGGAGGGTGGTTTTTTTCCACAGTCTTGTGGCCAGTTTCAAGAATAAGTATTTGTTCATTTAGAGTAGTTCTGCAAACCTCAGGCGGTATCGCAGTCTGACTAAGGGATGTGCAACTCTCAGGTGGATAGTTTCGTCAGTTCACAGAATTGGGACAGGTCCTGGGAGGGAGAAAAGAGGTTCAGTAACGGGAGTTTCCAAGGTTAGGGGGATTTTTACTTTTTTTTCTTCTTTCTGAGAATCCATATGAGGAGGAAGAGCTGTGGCAAGGATGGCAGGACTCCTTCTCCTAGACCATACTAACCACATGTAATGGCATGCAATTAATAGCTCATCATCAGAGAGGTGGGGCTGTCCCTTAAAGTAACCTGCTCAAAGCATTCCCTCGCTTTCAAGGAAGAGGAAGGAAGATCAACCATTTATCAGCTGACACAGGAAGGCGAGGAAGAGTGATGCATCCCTATCTGCTCCTGCCACATACCTAAACAGCCATCTTCTCCCTCATCCTCCCAGGCACCTACCGAAAGTAAGAATATCCCAGATGGGAAAGCTTGGTAGCATGGAGCCTTGCCTGAAACTTGAAGCCACAATATTATTCTGCTTTGGAGTCATGTGGCCGTGTGAGAGCCATCAAGTTCATCACAGATAAAACAATGACCTCTCTGCAAGTCATAAAATAAAAACAAATTTTCTTATTCAGGGGAGGGAGGAATTGGTTGTAAAATAGTTTGTACCAGTTCAGATGTCACCAGTCAATAGTTCATGCGACTCTAAGACGCAGCACTTACATATCCACCTTTCAAAATGAACCATCTAACAAGGTGCAAGCGCCACTGCCTCTCAACCCCTCTGGAAGGGACTTGTCAATTTTGCTGAGACTTCCCTCGGAATTATCCTTGGCTACTACAAATTATTGCAGCAGCATTTTCAAAAGTCATTACTGCATATGAATATTACAATTTCCACTTGTCTCTGATGGAGACACCACAGTGAAGCTGATTTTCTGAAGGTCCATCACTCAGCACTTTGGAAATAAGCTCCATTTCAAATGTCCTCACTTGGGCACCCATGACCAGATAGGTCTAAAAAGCCCTTCTGCTATCACTGCCGTAAAGATCAGGCAATAGCACAAACTCAGGGAAAACCAACCACAAGTAGGACAGGCCTAAACACTCACTAAATTCAAAAGGCACTTTTGCACGTTTGCAGTTAAGCACGGACCTAGTTTTTCTGTTGAACTGGTGCATTATGGCCCAATGCAATAAAGAATGATCATTATAATTTCTTAGTCTTGTATTCTGATTAACACAACCCGAGAATTTTACCAAGTGTCCCCTGCATTGCACCTTCCTCACAGGGATTCCTCCTCCTCTTTGCTATTGATGGATCCCATCTGAATCTTAATGCCACTAAACGATACCAGCATTAAGAAGAGAAAATCCCTATGTTCTTTTCATCCAACTGCAGGATAAAAAGTACTGAGAAGAAATTAAATTCGGTGGCTTGGCAGTGAAAATACTTCAGTGAAGATTTGCCACACACAGCAAAACTCCTGCTAACGTCAGCAGGACTGCATCAAGGCAGTAACCAGAACATCAGGCAGGTGCAGTGTCACGGGAAGAAATTTGGAACGCGCTCTTCCCTTTCCACAGGTCATGGATTAGACACATGCACATCACACACACCTGTAGCACCCTCAACATCCTGGGGCTGGATCTGCCCCCTTTTTTAACCCAATGGCAGGAAAAGGAGTGGCTCAGTGTCCCCTGCACGGGCAGGCAGTCATGGAAGAGCCAGAAAATAACTATTCCATCTCTCAGAGAGGTACTTTACTGAACTCCAAGCATCCCCTGAAGAGAAAAAATGATACACTTTCCAAAGCAAAGGTGTGGCATGACCTTTTTGCCAGTCAAACTTGCAAGTATCAGAAGAAATCATAGCCCCCCACTCTGGTCCTCCTGATCCAACTCCAGAGTAACTTCCTCTTGCCCCAGGTTCATCACCACCAAAGAGTCCTCTGCTTCTGGGAAGGGGCACAGTGCCATAACAGATTACACTGTAAAGGTTAAGAATATATGGCAAAGGACCCATATTCATCTTACTAGGCTGCTCGCATGTTCCCAGCTGTTTGCTACCTGTTGATAGTTACCAGCAATGTAAAAATTAACGAACATGTTCTGCTTAGAGACCAAACTGACTTTCTAGAAATGCAGTGGAATTGAACTGCTCTCTCCCTGCCTTTTCTCTTACTACATTTTCTTTCTAGTCATCACCATTCCCTTTCCTGCTCCTTCTCTTTCTAAACCATAGTCAAATTCTGGACAACACAGATTTGGCAGCTCCCTTAACGAGGTCAGACAGGTAGCCTGAAAGAAGTAAAGCAGTTTTAAGCAACAATTTTCAGATCTACGCTGGCCTCCGTATTTTCCCCTCTGCAGCAGTGTCAGTCCTCCTTAATGCTCCCTTGTCTTCCCTCACAAGTAACAGGCATATCTATTTCTGTAGTCCCTCTCTGGCCCACCTCAACACCCATAGCCTAATCTCCTGCCTCCCAGAGGTGTAAGCATCTTCCCTGTCTCTTCCCTTCACCCTCAGAAAAAAAATGTGCACTCAGCCCAGAAAGCCAACCACATCCTGGGCTGCATCAAAAGCAGCATGGCCAGCAGGGCAGGGACGTGATTCTGCCCCTCTGCTCCATTTGCTGTGGTGAGACTCCACTTGCAGTACCGCATCCAGCTCTGGAGCCCTCAGCACAAGAAGGACATGGACCTGGTGGAGCGGGGCCAGAGGAGGCCACGAAGGTGATCCGAGGGCTGGAGCCCCTCTGCTGTGGGGACAGGCTGAGAGAGCTGGGGGGGGTCAGCCTGGAGAAGAGAAGGCTCCGGGGAGACCTTACAGCCCCTTCCAGTCCCTAAAGGGGGCTCCAGGAGAGATGGGGAGGGACTCTTCATCAGGGAGTGTAATGATAGGGTGGGAGGTAACAGTTTTAAACTGAAGGAGGGGAGATTTAGATTGGATATCAGGAAGAAATTCTTTCCTGTGAGGGGGGTGAGCCCCTGGCCCAGGTTGCCCAGAGAAGCTGTGGCTGCCCCATCCCTGGCGGGGTTCAAGGCCAGGCTGGACGGGGCTTGGAGCAGCCTGGGCTGGTGGGAGGTGTCCCTGCCCAGGGCAGGGGGGGAACTGGGTGGTCTTTCAGGTCCCTTCCAACCCAAACCATCCTGTGATTCTTTTGTCCACCACTTTCCTCTAAGGCAAGCCTGGCCTTGCCCAGTTTAGGAAGTGCTAAACTACATACCAAGATTGGGGATAACCTGCAACACATTTACAAAACCACAAATCAAAACAAACACAAACACATGGAAGTGACAGGCTGGATCCCCAGCTACTTTATATCAAATGGACACTGCTAAATGGCATGAAGTTTTGTTTATCTGTGACAGTGAAATCTGGCTTGTGGTAAGTCTAGCTGGCAAGAAGACCATAATAAACGTTAAACATAAGTGTACCATGGTCTTATCTGGGTCACACAAAGGAGAAATCACACAGAAGCATGTACTGTGAGAAATGAGTGCAAAGGAGAAAGGTCAAATTTCCCAAAAAAAGTCAACAGAAGGTTGTCCCCAGGTGTCAGTGCTGCAGCATTTATCCCTTTCTTTTTGGGTGTTTTCCCTACTCACTTTGAGATGCTTTGAAGGCATACTGCTTTAAATCTGCTGCCACATCATCGGTGCAATCTGGGGAAGTTTCTTATTACACAGTGGAGATGGACACCCACATCAGACAGGACCGTACCAGCCCATGTGTGGCAAGTCCCAGGGTATTCCCTGTGACTGCACAGGCCATTTCAGTAGGAGCTCCACAGTGAGTTGTTGAACACGTTAGTTACACAAAACCTTATATGTCATCCTTTTCAGACATCAGCTCCCCAGGTCACCCTCCCCAACCTGCTTTACATATGTCAAGCAACAGCTCCCTGTTCCAAAGTTGTTTCTTCTGCCAGACCAAGGTGGAAAGTGAGGTCTGAAGACAGAGAAGCTGACAGCAGAGGTAACAGAGAGGAGGCAGCTTTCTTGGCCTTGACCTGCACTGACTTTATAACGCTCCTGAGCGATTCCTGTGTTCCTGAAAATTGTATTCTATGTGGAAAGAGCCTGGCAAGGTGTGCTGATAACTACTGTGGACTTTTACCCGTGAGAAGACCATCGGAAAAATCATGCAACAGTGCTGCCACCAGGCAGCCAGGTAATTCTGATCTGGGCCCTATTACAGGGACCTAACCCAAGAGGTCCAGAACAATCCATTTTGCATGGATGCAAGTGCAATACCAAGCATCAGGTGCCAGAGAAGCAGGGTCTTGAGCTGTACAAAAAGAACGGGATAGAAATCCAAGCAGTCAAGATATCTGTCAGGAAGTGAAGTGTTTGTGGTTAATTCAGCACGGGGCTGAAGCTTACTAGTTCCTGGACCTCCTTTGATCCCGTGTCAGCCTCTTCACAAAATCAAGATTACACAGAACAAAGCTGTCATTTCATCTTGAGTGTCTAGCAAGGACAAAAAGCCCTCTGCTTTTGAGACTTGAGCTCAACTTTCAGTTTATTTATTTCCACTTAGATCACTTGAAGACTGTGTAGCTCCTCAAGGAAGCTGTCCGTTGTGGAGCAATGAGGCAGCCACAGCCTTCAAAAGACAACACAGCGCTTCCAAGAGTCCTTCATGTTGACCACTGATTTTAGATACTCAGGGGTTTTTTGGTTGGTTGTTTGTGGTTAGTGGGGTTTTTTTGGTATTGGTGTTATTTTTGCTTTATTAACTGCAGTTTAGGAAAGTCAGGTAAGACACAAGAACACCTATAAAAAAAGCACAGAGTCCTCTGCAAGTGAAGAGGATTATACATATAGCAGCACTTAGACACAGATTTACACAGCAGGCCAAAGCCCCACTACACTCCTCATAAGGCCACAGCTCCTGTCTACCCACTGCTCGACTCCCCATGGACACACTGCCACCAGTGCCACAGAGTACAAGGTCTTAGCAAGCTGAAAAGAATGATGTAAAATTTACTGTAGAATGAGGATCTATATCAAGGAGTTAAAACTGGAACTCTGCAAAAGATCTAGATCCTCCTTCTCCATGACAAACATTAACTTCAGGCTCAGAACAACAAAAAGCAATTTTCCTGCAGAACTCAACAGTTTCACTAAGGTTTCTTTCACTTTTCTCTAAGGCAACTTGTGGGGGTTAAAGATGAAGATGATAACCTGGCGTAGGCAGACCGTGTGCTTGATTCAGTCCAGACACATACACTTGGATACATACACAGATCCGTTCACCTGCTGCTTCTGCTGTCACAGTGAAATAATTGACAAAATATTTTCCATTGCCCTTGCACCTTCCAGCCAATAATCTAAAAATGCATTACAAGCTTTTAGTAACCTCCCTAAATCTATCCAGTGGAATGAACAGATTTTAGCACCCCAGAAACTGAAAGAGAGAGAAAAAAAATTAATCGGACCAGACCCACTAGCAAAACTCCAGGGAAACAAGTAATAAGCGCAGTTTCCTCTGGTTTAAGCCCAGCAGCCTAAGATCATTGGGACAACAGGCGGAACACGTGGCCTCACACCCACCCATGCACGGCTGGTGGGTTTGACTTGATACTCTCCCGTAATGCACAGGCCAGGCAGGTCCCTGCAGCTCAGAGGTGGGAAGGTTCCCAAAAAAGCACAGAGGATGTCTGCACGGCGCATGCACCGCTCGATCCCTACAAGTTGCAAAGCTCAATTCCCAAGGCATTTTCTTCAGGGGCCAGACAACATCTGAATCAAAATGAAGCGGACATGAGTTGAATGACCAGGTAGAGCAAGCGGCCACACATAATGCATCGTGTAGTACAGGCATGCTTGTAAATAAATACATCATAAAATCATTCAGATTGGAAAAGACCTTTAAGATCATTGAGTCCAACCATTAACCTAACACTGCCATAACCACCACTAAACCATGTCCCTCAGCACCCCATCTACCCCTCTTTTAAATACCTCCCAGGGATGGTAACTCAACCACTCCCCTGGGCAGCCTGTTCCAATGCTTGACAATCCTTGTGGTGAAGGAATCTTTCCTAATATCCCCCCCTGGTGCAACTTGAGGCCATTTCCTCTTGTTCTATTGCTTGTTACTTGGGCAAAGAGATCGACACCCACCTTACACCTCCTTATACTAGAACAAAATGCGAAGGGGAAAAAAGAAAAATAGCTCCCTGACTCTGAAAACCTTGTTGCTGGTTTCATCACTACTGACACTGCCAGGTGATGCTGCTCCCCAAAAAGGCTGCTAAAACCAAGGCATTCTTCACCTTGCCAGACTTGCCATACTGCAGAGCTGATGCAGCTGTACTGATTTCCCTGCTGAATCACCACATCCCACATCACAGCTGAAAGGATCCCTGCTGTTGGAGCAGCATAAATGCCTCTCGGTATCACAGATGCAGCTGAAGGGTGAGTGTTACCACTGGGGGCACAGAACGGGGATTTTACATAGCCACAAAGAAGAAAGGAAGTTTGGTAAATGAACTATTCAATTAAAAGGAAAATTACCATGACAAATGTCAAACATTACTACTTCGTGTATTTTTCCCCACTCTTTCCCCGCTCCCACGTCCCATCTCCTCCCTCCCCACTTCCTTCCTCTCCATCCCCCTGTAGCACCCCAGCTAATGCAACAAGTCTACGTAACAGTCAGATTAAAAATCATCTGTTGCCATCTGCATTAGTAGGTGGCAGTGACAGATTCTGTGTCAATTTTGTGACTCCTAAAACTGAAAGGAACACTAGTCTGAGGTATAGGCAGGGCGCATAAATGTGGCTGGGATGTTAACGTAATATGCAAAAATAAAAGGTGGCGGTTCAAGCTGAGGAGTTTGCAAGTTTAGACCACAGACCACTACAGAAAAGATCTCCAACTACATCTGTTTCAATGCATTAGGAGTGGCCAATTTGGACATGAGAAGAAGCTCTCTCCTTGCTCAGATCGAAGCCAGGACCAATGCAACCAGGGCGACAGAGACTCCCTGCCGTTTGTGGCTGCCACATAACTGCTGACCAGCTCAGCCCCAACAACCACCTCTGACAATTTACCGTGCCTGTTTGCTTTTGACTACGTGTGCAATTCTCCACTGTTATAAACCAATGAGCTAAAAGAAGGACAAAGATAAAAACTGACCATGGGGAAGAGGGAAGTGCCTGATGGAGTGCTGTAATACATATAAAACATTAAAGTGATCTCTTTCTTATGGCCACGTTAAAGATCAGTGCCGTGGCCACTACTGAAAACTGTAGGACTGCTTCTGTTAATGTTTCAGCAGTTTTAGTAGTATTTCTTGGGAAATCGCTGTGCTGATCACAAATACCATGGCAAAGGCAGGGAATTCTGAAAAGCAAACACTGAGCACTCAAATTAACCCCCTACCAGAGGTATCTGTCTCTGTTGGGCTTGGCGGGCTACCCACATGCTACAGTAAGTGATCCATGAAAAAACTGCTAAGACTTCAAACTGCTGCAACTCTGTGTCCTACCTCTTCAACACTGATTACTAAATCAGAGGGAAGCCTGCCAATCTCCAAGTGCCCTGCTTTCTGTGTCTTCATCTTGAAAGTCACCACAAGACAATATATAGTCCACTCATGGCAAATGACAAAAGAGTTACTCCACTTTGAGCTTCAAACAGAACTGTCTTCTTGCTTTAGAGAGGAGAAAGTACATGATTTTCAGAATGACTGTAGATCATATTCACAACACGGCCTGTCAGCGTGCCCTCGCCAAATGCAAACCACAGTGCTTAAAGTCATTATAGTGAGGAATTCAAACGAGTAATAACAGCTCTGATACCTATGCTAAATGAGTAGCACCTGAAATGTACACAAAAGGACAGGAGACCAGAACAGTCAAGTCAGAGGGAACTCACAGATTACTCTATATGATGATACCAAACCATTAAGACTGGGAAATACAGTTGCATAAGCATGTCATCAGAAGAAATTACAGTCAGACGACTGAATTAAAACACCTTAAATGACATAATCCCAATGTCATATAACCGTAGGCTACCTAATTCCTCCGTTAAGCTCTAGTTTTATGTTTTAATCAAAGTTTTTCCTCTAGAAAATGATGTGCTTTGGTTTGAAGTCTTAAAATGACACCACAGCCAGCTCATTTCTATGTTATTTGCCTCAATGACTAGCCGCTCACTAACAAAACTTAGTGTCTTCATTCCAGACAAAACTTGTCTAAATTATTCTTCAAACAAAATACCTTTTTGTTGTATCTTTTGATCTTTAGGCTACTAAATCCTTTTTTTAAAACCATGATGAATCTTAAAAAAAATGCGTTTGGGAAAGGCTGGGAGAATTACAAAAAGCCCATCCTGCTGAGGCCACATCCTTTGGAGCCTTGCTAAACAAATATATTCTGGATATTTTCACGTTTGGTTCCCCTCCCCACCTGCTGTAATTCTCTTTGTCCAAACCAAGCGCTGAAACAGCGCAAAGCTTTAAAGATGAGTGATATCTGAGGCCTCCTGATATTTTTCGCACATCACCAATTCTCACCTCTTTTTCCCTCCACCAGGGTGAATTTGGAGGCTCACTGAGCTTATTACAGAATGAGCTCTCCTCAGAGCTAGTACTCCAAGTACGTGCTGAGAGTCAGAGCCCTAAATAAAACGTGAGTGAAACCTATTTCCACTAATGAATTGTAGAAGAAGCTACATCAAAAGTAGGTGAGTAAAAGAAAGTTTACTAGAATATAAAAAAATTTTTAAAGTATCAGAATTCTACACTGCACTATTTAGCAACGAATTACGAGATGAAAAATGGTTCAAAGCAATATGGGAGGCCATATTCCTAGGACAGGCATGGCACATCCTAACCCAACACCTGATGGGGCTAGGTAGTTCTCAACTATTCGCTAAGTTTTTGATGGGCAGAGCAGAAAGGAATAAAGAACAGTTTTCTGTACATTTGCTGACCAAAGACCAACATGAAGCCAAAAAAATAAACCTATTTTACATGTAGAAAAAGGCTCAAGTCCATGGGCAATGTTTCTTATTTAATCCATCTAATCCATCTCTGCTTTCCTAAAACTTCCTCACCCCTGTACACTTATCAGAAGAAATCCATTATCATATGTTTGCTTTTGTATTTAGAATACAAGCTATTTAGATGATGACATTGCCAAAATAGGCCAGTATGAAAAACAATTGCGACATAGGTCTGCAATAATTTCCACACACATAACAGCCAAAATACTTTGGCTGGTTACTTACGATAAGCAGCATTATTCACAACTGACTATAAGAAGCAGTGATCATAACAATCATTATTTCTGAATTAAAAAATGCTTATCAGTCCTGGACCAGAGGAAATCAGATGGCTGTTGTGGGTGTGAGGGTTTCCAAATTTCACCCCTAGAGGCTGTGAGTAGGCCTGACATCAGTAGGCCTAACACACAGTAGGGAAAAGTTCCTCTGCTCCTTCCGATTATCTAGACTAACTTGTAAAGCCATTTTGAAATTCTTCACTCAAAGCATGCAGAATGAGAGAAGCTTCATTCTTGGAGTGGCAGGGCGTTCCTACTCACTTCCCACAAATACACAGCCTTGGACACGGGTTGCTGCTCTCTTGGAGTAGAAAAGAACTGTGCCTTATGGGGGGCAAGATGTGTAAAATGTGTATAAATGCCAGGGTAGGTTCTTCTCCTCACTGAGTTTATTTTGTATGTTGCCCTCTTGCATGGAGGATTTGCCTCTGGTGTGACAAGGCAGTCAAACAAAAAAGGCTTTTCACAGCAGCAGTTGAATTTTTGATGCATATTCAAATGAATTTGCAGTTGAATGCATTAGCAAATGGAGATGAAGACAAAAGCAAACTGCCAGGAGACAGCAATTAGTGCAGCAAGAGGTGACTTGGCTGTAGCAGCTGTGAACTGTGCTCCAGGGAAGAACCATCAACAGGCAGAAGAGTTACGTTAGGGAGGCTGATCTCACCTCCTTAAAACCTGCCCACCGTGACTGCCTTTGAGGGAAGCACCAGGTCATCCACAGAAGTGGTCCACAGAATTTAGAAGTGTAGGGACTAGCGCTTTGGTCAGGGCTCACTCATGGGAGTACTGTATCCAGCTCTGGAGTCCTCAGCACAAAAAGACCATGGACCTGGTGGAATGGGTCCAGTGGAGGACCATGAAAACGATCCGAGGGCTGGAGCCCCTCTGCTGTGGGGACAGGCTGAGAGAAGAGAAGGTTGTTCAGGCTGGAGAAGAGAAGGCTCCGGGGAGACCTTACAGCCCCTTCCAGTCCCTAAAGGGGGCCTAGAGGAAAGACAGAGAAGGACCTTTTATCAAGCAGTGTAGCAATAGGATGAGGGGTAATGGTTTCAAACTGAAAGAAGGTAGATCTAGGTTTGATATTAGGAAGAAATTCTTTCCTGTGCGGGTGGTGAGCCCCTGGCCCAGGTTGCCCAGAGAAGCTGTGGCTGCCCCATCCCTGGAGGGGTTCAAGGCCAGGCTGGACGGGGCTTGGAGCAGCCTGGGCTGGTGGGGGGTGTCCCTGCCCAGGGCAGGGGAGCAGAACTAGATGATCTTTAAGGTCCCTTCCAACCTGAACCATTCTGATTCTATAAAAATGGCAGCTTGTCAGGGCTCAGGTGTCAGGAAGCACAACTGCAAAGTGATAGCTGACTTGAACAACCAGGTCACTGCCAACAAGTCAACGCATCTTCTGCCTACCAAGGCATTCCCTGTTGTGAGGCGAACAAGACAAACTGGAGGCATCTGAACCCTTCCCTGTCCTACAAGTACTTGCTGAAGGTTTCAGTACGAACCTTTCTTCAGCAATTGTGCTATTTTGCACGTTATACCAGAGATCTGAGCTAACCAATTGCAGGCATCATGGGAAAGTTGGAGAAAGTGGCAACCCCAGAATTACTCAACCTCAGCAGGGAAATGAGATTGCTTGACATCGCTAAATTGAAAAGAGGGAACTTCCATAAAGGACACTCCTGCTTTCACCACTGTTTACTGAAGTGGTAGTGCTTTTCAGAGATTCAACCAGCATGGGCTGAGCGCTGGTCCAAGATGAAAAGCTCCCTATCTCTCACTTGAGGGAATCCTGTGCTGCTGAGCAGAGGAAGCATGGAGGCGATGTCAAAATCTGAAAGTAGGAGTGGGAAGACCGTTGGATATTATGTCCAACTAATCTGCCTCCTAAAAACCTTTTTTTCTTCTGGGTTCAGACCAGGAAAAGCCTCATTCCAGAACCATGATGCTTGTTTAGACTATCTGCTGCTTTTCTAATGAACTAGATAAAATAGCACAAAGCAGAGGAACTTACTAGAAGCTTACAAGCTTTTCTTTTTATAAAGATAAGACAGACTATGGAAAAAGTTGTTAGTTACCTTTACAAAGTGTACAACAAAAATAAAACCACATGGAGAAGTTATTAGTGATGCAGAATTCAGGAAACATCTGAAATAACTTTGCCTCTGCCACTTCAGTTTGCCTTCCTTTTATGCATTCATGATACAACTATCAATTACCCTAAAAATAGCGTTTTCCCCTAAGCATCATCATGTCATCATACACAGGATAGCCAAATATGATCATTTCCTGAGTGTTGGCATTTGTTCCCTACTCATTGTTTAATATACAACCCTGGTCTTATTAACCCATGCTATTTAAAATTTCCACTAAAAGGGCTAATTACTCTTCAGAGAATTTTCTACAATTGTCACTATACAACAGCAGGGAACTTTACAAGCACTACAACCCTGTGAGATGTAGACAGACATAGTAACAGGGAAGGAACAATACGGTCTGGAGGTGGACAGACTGGATTAGCACAATACTGATGCAGGTGGCTTGTCCAAAAAAAGCCAGACAATACTTTTCTGGGAAGAGTGCCGATGACCAGCAGTGAGAGGCATAAGAACTAGGCTGCAGACAGCTCTCTCCCAAGAGTCTAGAGCAAAATGAATGGGCCACACAGCACAGACAAGGCCAGACAATCCCAAACAATCCTGTTATAACGCAAGAGTTCAGGACCTATCTGGTTGTAATCCCTTCCCATTGCCCTCCTTTTACCCTTTGGACAGCTCTGCTTTGGCACTTGCTATCCACAAAATCCAGCTAGGCCTGGACACCACTAGGTCGCTGGGTCCCAGTTTCCTGGGAAAGCTCTGCTGCAGGACAAGGTACAGTATTAAATTTCAGCTCAAATAGTTAAGATGATTCAACTTTTAAACAACTGAAAATAGGGTTTTCCAGCAGAGGCCTCAGCTGTTGCTAATAATAAGAAAAGGAACCAGCTGCACCTCTCTACCACTTTCCAAGAAGTCAAACCATCAGTGAAAAAAAATGTTGTTCCTATTTTTGTGAAGAATAAACTCCCAACAAGTGATGGTGGACACTCCTCAAACCTGAAGCAATTCTCCTGTGTAGCAGATCACTTCCTCCTTCATGCCGCAAGAACATGAACAGAAGATGAACCCGGCAAAGATGCACAGTTTAGTCCTACCTTGATGTTTGATTCAGAGAATTGGCTGAAAACCTGTAAAATGCAATAATCAGCTGCTGCAGAGAAAAGGCAATTTCTTCTTATCCTCTAACTTGTAGAAACTCTATCTTCTCAGAAGCTGCAGGATACTCAACTACCCAAGATCAACCCAGTATGGAAAGCGGGAGATGTTAGAGATAATCATATTATTTATTCCCCATTGCTACTAACTTCAAAATACGTTCCAAAGTCCTAATTGTCTCCTTTGCCTTCAGACTGATGTGCAGGCATCAGAACGTACACCAAAAAACCCAAGTAGTTCTGCTCACTCTGATTAAGGAAATAACTACGAAAGCACTTTGCCCCAATAATTTTTATCTGAGTAAGCAGAGGAATTCATTGGTCAGACAAGAGGACAGCTACAAATCTACTATTACTGGCTTCTCACCTTTCAGGATCCAAGAGCACCAGCTGCCTTGGTGACCTGGGGATTGGCCACTGGTACCCTTGAGGGTCTACTTTGCTACACTTTTGATGAAGGTAAGCATTAACCAGGGTAGTTTTCACAGAATCACAGAAAGGTTTGGGTTGGAAGGGATGGCTTAAAGACTGTTCTGTGATTTTAATTATTCTCCCAAAGTCAGAAAATGTGTATCATTGATGACAAAGAAGTTAACCACATTTATGCTGATTGAAAGCCACTGGACCAAATGGAACTTTATAAAAAATAAGTCTGACCCAAAACTGTAATAGTTTATGTGCAACAAAACCATCTTCTCATAGAAAACCAAGATTCACTTCTGCAGAGGAGTGCTTTGGTGATTTTGGCACACTGAATTCAGCCACTATGTTCAGAGACAGAGATGGATTTTGATCAAAATGCTTGTTGAGAAGTCAATGAGTAGCAGCAAAAATTATAAAATACTAGTTGCAATCCTGCTGGACTATCATACTCATAAAAAAATAAAGCACTCTATTTTCCTGACTTGATTCCATTTATAGAGTGGAAAATTCTCTTCTTGTTACCACTCTTACAAGCCTTCAAGGACAAGTCTGCTGTGCCTGTGCCCTGAACTTCTTCCCACTCTCATTACTTCCCCGGGGAGCTGTAAGAATAAGCAGCGGGAGGCAGGATGGCTCAGGAAGAACCCAGCACAAAGCTGAGAGAACACTATGGAACTTTTCCACTTCCTTTCACAATGCCGTTGCATCTCTTTACCTTCCTGCTGAGGTATTTGAAGACAAGGAGAAAGGGAGGGATTAGTTTCCAAGTGCCTGTATCCTAACAGCCTGTGATGTCATGATCCAACAACATCCTCACACATTTTCAGTGTCCGTATGTGGATCTTTTACAACAAAGGCATTGACGGGAAGGGCACCCTGTGCAGCTGAGGAAATCTGCAGTTATGCTGCAGAGGGCTCAAGCAAATACCTCCAGCGGAATTTTTTATCTCGGTGTCACCCGCAGCATAGCCCAGATGCATTCTGCAGACCTGCGGCACCAGGGCCGGCTTTGCGGGAAGCGCTTGTGCTAGCCTGAGGTGGGGTGCCTGCCTTGCCTTAACCCTGCCAGGGCTCCCTCATCCTCTGAACAAAGCGCACAAGGGAAATTCCAGCCTCCAAGTCCCACAGTGGGCTCAGACAAATACGTGTAGTGCGCAGCCCCAGCCACGGTCCTCAACTACTGGCTCTACAAACCCAAGTGGCACTCTGCATATTGCTCAGCAGCATATTGCTCTGACACTGTTCTCGGGCACACTTCATACAAGCGTGGTAATAATGCTAAGTCACACCACTGGGAGAGGGGATTTCCCTCCATCCCCATCTCATCCTCTCCCAAACAACAACCTGACAAAAGGTCACCCCCCGGTTTGGGGGTGTGAGCGGTGGGACAAGGTCTCTGACATGGCCTGAGGGTGTCAGTGCTTCTCTAAAGAGGACACACTGTTACTTCCTAAAGGGTCATTCCTTCTTTGTCACCAACAAGAAGTTGCTCAGTCCATGGTTTCCTAGAAGACACATACTTGCTGTTCAGGATGAGATTAAGCAAGGCATAATCTCTAAATGCTTCAACAGTTTCACTCACACTGATTATCACCCAGTGGAATACGAAACTCAGCTTGTCTTGAACTGCCCTAGCTGACGGACACCAGTGTGTTTGGAATAGAAGAGAGATAGAACTATAAAAAAACATTTGCTGCCTTTTCAACTGCTGAGACCAGTTTATCCCATATAGTTATCAGAGAACTAGAAAATCTAAGACAATTTCCTGCAGGCTCAGAATTAATGATGGAGGTCCTGAGCCCATTTAGATGGGCACAGCAGTCACATCACATACCTGGAAGCAAAGGATACTTGGGTGGGTGCAACATAGTAGAGCAAAGCTACAAACCTCAAGGTCAAGAGAGGTCTGAATGGAAAGTCAAGAGGTTAAATCTGTTGCAGAATCAACGTGTGATTGCCTGTTAGCAGCAGCAGAAAAGAGGAGAAATGAAAGATTGGGATGACTCTCAAAGAACAACAACTGCATGTGTTCAAAGAGATCTTCATAAATATTTGTGCTGGCAACACTGAAAAGAACAAACAAGTGCGAGAAATAACTGTTAGCTCCTTCCTTCAGTAAGTAAGAGGGAATGCTCCTGAAATAGAAAATAAACCTGGAAAAATGTGAAGCTAAAGGAGGAGAACAATCAGGCCCCAAGGCGACAACAAGGAGAACACCACAAGTTCTGGCTGGCAGTTAGAGAACCACAATCTCGTGGGATAACTTGTTCTCAGCCACACTACTCCTCTCTCGCCAAGATCAAAAAACCCAAACACTAGACTCAATTTCAGAAGAAGCTTTAATACACCGTGTACTAATAAATTGATCCTGAGGTGGGTGGAGCATATTGATCACACATCAAGGAGGGCTTCGCAAGTGCCTTTACTGCAGATGATCTTCAAGGCCAATCTGATCTAATTTCTTTCACAGTAGAGATATTTCTCTCATAACAATAATGCTGCTTAATTGACTTCAGTGGACGTGTCCCTGATTCTTATTAGAGCAAAAAAGATGAAGAATCAGGCTGACTCAGCTTCTTTCATGCTTTCTTACTTTTTCCCCTGCCTCTGATCTAACGCCATCAGTTTGTTCCCTGATACAGATTGTGCCAATTTGCACTTCCTGCTTTGAACTGCTGTACCCAACTCACATTAAAAAGGCACTCACATGCATATACAGTGGATAAATGCGATGGTCTTGGAAAGATGTAGCTAAGTGGTGTAACTCAAGTCCTTTAGTACAGTGATGGACAGAACGAAAGTTTCCCAGCTCTCGATTCCTTAATTCACCCCTACAAACTCAAGAAGGTAGTGTTTTTACCGTGGGAATGGGAAGCAGAAGTCATTAAAGAAGAATCCAAGTCAGATTACTTTCTACATCACAATACAGGTAGAGGGCCATTAATGTTAACAGCAGACTAAGTTAAACAAAGAAAAGTTAACAGCAGACTAACCCCACCTTCCAAAACCAGGTGCAAATTCACAGCACAGGCTTGAAGGGAAAGCTCACAGGATGAGGGAATACCCACCATCTCTTCCTGAGATATCCCAAAGAGAGGACCACAGCATGCAAATAGGGGAAATCTGGCTTCTCTTGTGGGTGAAACCACAAAAACTTTGTGAGGCTTCCTTTTCCTTCCTTCCTCTCATTCTGCCCACATACACCCTGCGCAATCCAAGCATCAAGATGAAGAATGGAAGACAACTGAGCATTACAAAGGATCCTCTGAGAGAAATCTCTGCAAAACCTGTTGCATTAAGAAAGTTGCAGGCTGATTAGCAGGTAATTCCTACTAACAGGCAGCAACTGTTAAAAAATGTCTTGTGGTTTATTCTGAACAGGTGCTCAGCTCTACTCAGTTACTCTCCTCTGAGATCTCTGCATCTCCGTGTTCATGCTCCATGGTTGATGCCATGAAGTAGAACAGGGAGCAGGTTGAGAGACTGTTCCTTTTTCCCTGGAGGCCTCAGTCTGCTAATGCACATGCCAGACTGTGTTGATTTGTCATTAACCTTTATAGGTAAGGCTTGTGTAACCTTTGCTAGTATTTCCTGGGGCACCATACAAAGTGCCTGCAGAGGAAGAGAGGTAGCCAGTACCTGGTTGGTCAAACATCTCCCAAGAAACCGAGACTTCCCTTCAAAGCTGTCAAAACAATCTCACTGTCCAACACAGCACTCTCAATTTTACACACGCTTGCGGTGGTCTTCTAAACCTGAGGAGGAACTTCTTTCCCATGAGGGTGGCAGAGCCCTGGCCCAGGCTGCCCAGGGAGGTGGGGGAGTCTCCGTCTCTGGAGCCATCCCAAACCCGCCTGGAGGCGTTCCTGTGCCCCCTGCTCTGGGTGACCCTGCTCTGGCAGGGGGTGGCACTGGGGGATCTCCAGAGGGCCCTGCCAACCCCAGCCAGTCTGAGATTCTGAGACAGCTATTCCATCTAGCCCAATATCCTGTTTCTGATAGTGGTAAAAAGTGGAATCTTCAGGAAGAATATAAGAAGGCGCGTGCACAGTATGGGACCCTGCTTTACACCTCCCAGTAAGCAAAATCTGCTGACTTCCTGAGCTGAGGTCTTTAACAGTCAGACACGGACCTACTTTCTACAAATGTATCTAGCCCCTATGACCAGGTGTATTTCTAGCCTCCAAAATAGCCTGTAGCAATTCCTTGCACTTTGATCGTGTGTTGTGAAAACGCTACTTCCTTCAACTTACCTGCTCCTGAATAATTTCACCATATGCCCCTGCACTTGTACTACAAGCAATCGTGAGTGAAACATATTTCGCTTCTCTGTCGATAAATACACCGGTCTCCAGCACACCTCCTCACAATTCCCTCTTTCTAAACAAAAAGCTTTGCGTAGTCACCTTGCATATGAAAGCGCATCATCCTAGTTGCCCATCTCTGCAATTCCCATAGCTCTGCTTTCGAGTTTCTCAGGTAAACTGTCTGAAACTGCCATCAGCATTGCAGATGTGGGTGCAATGTGGATTTATTTTCCACTTTGCTCTGAACTCTGTTTGTTTGCCTTTTCTGTTCCCACTAAGAGCTGGGGTGAGGTTTTTAGCAAGCCATCTGCAACGATTCCAACAGCCTTCCGGAGAGGCAAGAGCTATTTGCAGTGTCAACAAATATCCCTAGAGCAAGCTCTTATTTCCCACACACATTGCTTTGCCATGATTGGTAACAAATTTCATTTGCCACATTCTCATCTTCTGGCACCCTGTCTGTTAATGGGCAGGCTGATACCACTGCCTTTGCTTTGCAAATATTTGGGGGTTTTTGTTACTCATTTCCAAGGGAAGCGCTTCGCTAGGAAAAAACCCACACGTATGCTAACGGATGACAAAAGTAATGGTAGAATGTTAAAATAGTAAAATCCTCATTAAATTCTTTCATAATTGCACTATTGCCAAATTCCTTTTCATTCATACTTTCAGAAAGAAAGAAAGACTAAAGAGAAGGAATTAGCATCAACAGCTAATGAATAAGCACAGCTGCAATCCTAACCACAGTGCAGACCTAACTGAAAGTGATTTCCACCTCTCCCTGAACTGCAAGGACATGGTACCTGTGTTCATTTGAGCCAGACTCCCAGGATTTTAAGCACTACCCTCTGGAGGTTACTCCACCTGAAAACATTAATCACACGAGGACTGCAAAGTTTAATAACCAGGCTCAGGAATCAGAGGTCCTCACCATCATCCCAAAAACCATGACAGGAAACAGCTGGCACAGGATATATACCACTGTCTTTCAACTATTCCTAATTACAGAATTCAGTCTTCCATTTCCAGCAGTCTGACAGCAGATACACCGCTTCTTGAGCCATATGTGGAAGGAGAGACTCCCACCCCAAGAGTGGTACCTTACTCATTGCAATGTCTCTGGGAGAAACAAGGTCTAACCTTGTCCCAGATAGACCCTCTTAGCACTCCAGCATCCTGCACTTTTCCAGTCACCCCCCTGTTGGTGTTTGTGAACCTCTGCTATTAAGGAAGACCTGCAGGAAGATAGGGAGCAGCCTGCTAGGCAGCGAGTACATCCTCCTGCTTGTACTGTGGTGCCAACTGGGAGCATCTGTTATTGGCTCCTGTGCAGCTGGGGATTCCCATTCCTGGAGAACCAGCTATTACGCCTGGCACAGTTGCTATGCTTCCTGCTCACAGCTAAGTCATGCTAATAAGTGCTGACTGTGTAGCCATCATGATAAGACTGACAGGCTCACTTGCGTGCTCCAAGCAAATTTGCACCTGATTTGGTCAAAGACTGCCAGCTTGGTGGCGTGGGATGGGGAACAGCACCAGCAGTGCGCATCCCTCATGAACCATGCTAGCAGCTACGGATCAGACAAAGCTGACAACCCTGTTGACGTCTGCTTTTTTGCATGGAAATTCTGCATTGTCTGGGCTGCAACTGAAAAGTGACAACCAGAGAGATCCAGGAGTTTCCTCACCCACGTAGGATAGCACGTGAAAAAGATTTCCGCACAGAGATGTCATGGGAGGAGAATGAGTTCTATGAGACACTAGGAAGAAAGCCCAGCAGGTAAAAACAGCAAGGTGCAGAGCTCTCTGTGATGTGCTGGAGTCTGGCCATATATTTCCCCATCAGCAGCGTTAACAACACGGGGTAGGAGGTTTGATGGGTTGCAGAGTTCATGTATGTTTAGGCTGGAGAACAGCTGGCAAGCCCCGAGCCCTGATAAGCAGCACAGCCCTGCTGCAGTAGAACGTATCTGAAGGGTACTGGCAAATTAAGAACACAACAACAAACCGACTTAGCTTGCCTAGGGAACTGCATATCAGAAGCGACCGCAAGATCCGAGTCCTAAAATAAAGCAGCATTCCCTTTCCTGATGCTAAAGAGAGAAGCTGGAGGAAATGCCTGAGTTTTCACTCACATGTTTTCTCTTCCACATATACAGTCCAAGACAATATTACATTCCAATCAGTATAGTTTCTGGAATTAGTCGGGAAATCCTAGAGGCGCAGCAGTATAGTTTTCACAGTTATTTTTGGTGTCAACAAGAAATCAAGAGGAAACCAATTGTACAGAGGAAGCTGGATGTGTTGTAGAAGGAAGCTAAGCCATAAATATTTTAACATAAGCAATAAAACAGAAGCCATTTTCAAAGCCGTTTGGCTTATCTCGCTGTAGATCAAAACCAGAAGTTGATTTTGGTTTAAAGGTGATTTGCGTACTGATTTTGGCAAAGCCATCAGTGTGATTACTCTGGCTTTTCAAGGTGTTGGGCTTGGCTCAGTTCTGCCTGGCTTGCACACAGCCCCAAATCACCTTGGGGAACGGCAGCATAATCAAACTCAACCACAACAGGAGCCTCAGCATCTTTGCTGCCTGGAACAGAAGAGATCATTGCAGGAAATATTCGCTCTGTCTACATAGGAGTTGACCTCTGACCACTTTAAGAGTCAAAGGCCAACATATCCTGTACCACAACACCACGGACACAGCATCACTACCCTAACCACCTCCTGGGAGGGGAAGAATCTGCCTACACAGAGCAAACTCTTAGGATGTGAAGATCATCTCCAAGTGCTCTGCAATAACCAAGAGTTACTCACACACACAAAAAATCAAGCTACTGATAAATTTTGAGCAGTTCTGGAAACCCTGCGAATGGTGCCCGAACGGTCACCGCAGCTTTAGCACCACCCTCCGCTCAGCAGCTTGCAGGAAAAGCTCTAATCAGGGCAGCAGTGGGAGGCAGCCACAGCTCTGCTGTGTGGGATAGATCTGCCCCAGAGCTCCCCCCAGTAGGTGACTGGGATGTGCCCAGGCTGTGCCTGAGCCCAGCTTGAGGGGCTGAGGAGGGGACGAACCAGAGCCTCAGCTCTCGGTGGAGCTGCGCCAGCACCACTCTGCCCTTCTGCCAGAGGCATGGAGAGGGCCATGGGTCTGTGTCTACACCAAACATTATCTGTAAATGTCAAAAGGCTGCTCAATTAATACATACAGGTAAATAAAGATCTGTCTACACAGATAAATCCAAATTACAAAAATACAGTTAAAAATACAGATAAATTGAAATAGCAGTTGGACTCGTTGCCCAGCTGGAGGCAGAGCTGCCAGGTCTCAAATCCCTCAGAGGGTCCATAGGCAGGTAGCGCATCTGTCGGGAGCAAGTTTCAGAGAGCCAATCTTCCCCACGATATATCCCACAGCCTGGGAAACCTGAGCCAAGCTTTCCCTACCACGTGACACACACTTCAAGGCCTCACTAACCAATAATTGATGAATTGCAGGAGTTAACTATCAGGGACTGAAAATCATGTATTTCTTGGGCAAGAAGCCAAATAAGGGCCTTCACATGTGTACAGAGAGAGCCTAGATCCTCTTTCCCTTGCACAACTGCCACAGGCTATTTCCTGTTTGCCACTTTGCCACCAGCAGTTTGAATGTCGGTCTGCATATCTTATCCATTGCAAGCCCAGGTCGACTGAAGCCCAGCCACATCTCCAGAGTCATTTCTCCCTGGCACCAGCAGAAACCTTCTTCCAGTGCTCTGTTCTGTGCCACGAAGGGAGCGCTGGATCCCACTGATAGTGCTCCAGTGTCACCGCTCGGGGAACTCTGAACCACACTGGAAGAAGAGGTGCCAGTAATGCTGTGAATGACACCACAAAGAGCTGGGCAAGCTGGATCTGTCAGCATTTATTCCTGCAGGCAAAGCCCAAGAGTCAGATTAAATCCTTCAAAACCACCCATGTTCTTGTGGGAGGAAGACAAATACCAGTGCACACTCTGGAATGACTAATTCAAAATATGCATATGCAATCTCCACATTGGGTTTGGACGCAAATACAGGGTACGTGCTAAGGCTTATTAGTGGTTTTGGATTTCTTCAGTATGTTTTTTGGTCTAGTGGGAACTGTCCTGTAAGGATAGGGGCATCATGACTGCAAGACTAGTGAGTGTAGGGTTTGGATGCGAGTCTGGGCTGCGTTCTCAGGCTTATAATTGTTTTTGGATTTCCTAAATATGTTTTTTGATCTAGTGGGAGCTGTCCTGAAGGGACAGGGGCATCTTGACTGCAAGACTGGTGAGTGTAGAACAGATGACTGTGCCCCCATGCCAGTGAGAGCTTCCCTGTGTCAGCACAGCCCAGGGCAGACCTGGGGAGTAGGGATGTCTTTCCTCAGATGCAAGCCCCTTTCTCAAGAATAGCACTACTCAGACGCTGGCAGCTCCATGACCACTTCAGCGTCTTCATATGGAGACTAAGTCTGACTCCCATGTGCCACAAACGGCTTCACTCCAGCTAAGTACCTCTGTTCCATGCAGGTGGGAAGACGCCAGCCATCCATCACTCGCATGACCCACCCACTGCAGTGCCTTTTTCTGCTGGCCAGGGTTGGGAAACCAGGAGCCTGCACAGTATACAGGGACCAGACTGCCCTTGCAGCTTGTCTGCAGACTGAGCAATTATGGAAAAGTCTCCCAGAAGTGAAGACTCCTGTCTCTGTCACCCTGCCCTGTCACATCCAAGCAGCAGCTCCCAGCCCTGCTGGACAGTGTGGCACAGCCAGCCTTGGGCTGGTGCAGAGGAAGAGGCAGAGAGCATGGTAAGCAAGCAGACTCTCCTGCCTTCCCTGCCCTTCTTACCTACCCTTTCTCCTGGTGCAGTAACAGCTGTGCCCCTGGATCCTCACACCAAGATGCTTGAGGACAGTGCTGTTTTGAGAGAACAACTTTTCCACCACACTGGTCCGTCGCACAAGTATGTCCTTACTTAGCCTGTCCTAAGTGCCAGCCTTGCTAAGTGCCATGGCAAACTCCTGCTCAATCAGACTAGGATGCTGGCAAGGAAAGGCGTGATGGAGCCTCATCCCGTAGTTTCCTTAGGGAGAAACAGTCAGCTCTCTCTACCAGGGCCGTCAATTTAAGCAAAAAGTTTCCAAGCAGAGGGTGACACAAAGCCCATTGCAAAACAGCAATGCATTGATTTGCATGAAGTGTCATGTGTAGAACCTACAGACATTTCTCATTCCTTATTTTCCTCCAAATTTACCCTCATATAACTCTTAATAGGAAGGTAAGCTTTACTGTCCCTGTCTCTCAGGAAACTGAGGCATAGAGAGGGTATTAGATTTGAGTTGGACTTGCTGAGCTCCAAAGCCAGCCTTCTCTCCTGTGAGCATTGCAGCCTCTTTGTACGATGCTAAAGGTGAGAAGCCCTGCAGAGTTCACCCAGTCACAGGTAGCAAGGGCCAGCTCTCACACACAGAGCGAGACTTTGGGGCAGGTGAAGGAGTTGCTCTTCTCCCAGGAGCAGACACAAAGAGGGACCTGAGCTCAGGGCTCCACTTCTCAGCACAGGATATAGGTTAAAAAGACTTCCAGTGATAGTTCAAACTAAGAGAGCCTTGAGAGGTTGTGGTGGCAACTTCAGAAAGTGCTGCAGTTAGTCAAAGGCTCATCTGTCAAAACCCTGGGTATTGCTGGCCCAAACTACCTCCTTAATCAGAATTACCCAGCTGAAGTTGGCAGTTACCGTTTCCAGATAAATGCCCACCTACCTTCCACTTACATAAACAAGTGCTGGTAGTCCAAGTAGCCTTTCTCTTTGGCAGCAGAGAAAACATAGACGCCTTACAGTAAATAAAGATGACTGTTTAATTATCTTCTGATAAAGTCTAAGTTTCAGTATGTTTCTCATACTCATCATGGTATGAAACCAAGGCTCTGCTCAAACAGCACCACTAAAAAATTCCTTGTGACTTAATATTAATGATGTGGTCTAGCTTAGTAGAGATAAAGAAATTGAAATGGGTACAATTTTAATACTAAACCAAATCTAAGTTTCAGTATGTTGTCCAAGTCTAAGTTTCGGTACGTTTCTTGGTTTGATATTAAGGTTGTACCCACTTCAATTTCTTTATCTCTAATAATGCATACTCTTTTGTTAAAGGAAGTCTGACCTGTTTAGACTTTACTGTAAAAAAAAAAACCCTCATCTTTTTCTGACCCAAACAATTTCCTGCGCTCAATTTTCAGACAGACTTCAACAACACATAAATTCTTACTGGAAAGCCAGTCTTTATATTAAAAGTCAGGTGTCTGGATCACTTCAGTATCTGCACGGGGAAAACACAAGATCTAACTTAACTTTGGTTTATAAGCATTCTCCTGAGAAAAACAAACACACAGGCTATTGAGTTTAATAACTGTCTCACCTTGGAGTCTGCTCCTATGAACTTCAAACACACTGCTCCATCAAAGGGGCTATCCCAACTTCTGTTGGCTCAAAACTGTTTCAAGAAAGGAGAGTCTTAGTGACATTTGCATAAAAAGAAGAATAGCGTGAGTCAAAGTGAAATCCTAAACTTTCCAGTGGTTCTTCTAAAACCAGTGCCTTTAGGAGTAAGCTTGATACACGACAGTTGCTACACACATAGAGCTGCATTTAGAGCACCTCCTGATTTTACTCACATTGAGGTGGGTTAGAGTAACTCCAATGAACTAAGCAAGTTACCTCTCGGAAAGGAGGATGCAAGTGGGAAAAGAATAAAGCCCATACAGTTTAACTTCTCCAAATGGGGATTTCTGTTTAAAGGTATTTCAGTGTGACCTATCCACCACTGAACCCCTGACGCATGCCTCTATGGCTTCAGAAAAGAAATATCCCCGTTGATAAAACACAAACCCAGCTCACTTCTTTCCAGCTATGTTCAGAACAGCAGCTTCCAGCCTCTTCAAACAACAGTACCACTTTAACGCAAAGAGAAGCCAGGTCTGGATATCCACTGCTTTGCACTTCAATTAAAAGCAAGGACATGGATAAATTGTTCCCAGTCTGCTTCAGCAGCCTCCCCTTGTTTTGCCAGGTGGTACTTGAGTGTGGGAGGAACCAAAGCAAGGAAATCAGCCCTGGAGAGCTGCTGGGAGCTTCCAGCTTGTCCAGCTGCCCTGGCTGCCTTTTGCACCCCAAACGATTCCTAGCAAGCAGAAAGGTGGGACATCAGTCCTGCTTCATCAGGGCCCTCTGACGCTCTCGTCTGAGCTCAGTGTTCTTTCTAGAGAGTGGCCACTGTGGAACCATGTGCGTTTGGAAAAGGCATCCATGGAAAATAAACTCAGCAGAAAGTAGTAATATGAGAATGAACTGCTACCAGGGAGTTTGGAGCAATTTGCAGAATAAGCAGGAAACGAAAAAGCTGATGATCAAAAGGGGGGGTTTGCTAAGGGACAGCCTGCCAGACATCAGCTAATGCTTTGAAACAAGTACTTTGGGTTGCAATCTTAATACCCCTAAGCAGGAGTGAACAGTGCCTCTCTTAACTCCACATTACTAGAGAGGTTTTTAACAGAAAATTCCCCTCATTTCTAATTCCACACAAGCTGCAACAGATTCAGCAACATCTGGAGCCTTAGCAGAGAATACTTTAAGCCTTTGGTATCCATTTGTGGGACCAGGCAGAGTAGATGGGCTCCTGGCAGAAGTTAGGTGACACAGTGCTGATGGGAACCAGATGCTTCCCTCTGTGATGGCTCCCGATGTTGCTGCAGGAAGCGGCAGTGGTCCGGCACTGCACTGCTTGTACACGGTTTGCTGGAAAAGCACTCACATCTCTCTTTCTGAACCCCTCCCCAGCCATCGGGAGAAGTTGTACGTGCTGCACAGAGCAAGCGCCCAGACCACGTTCTAAAAAGCCATTAACTAGAGACAGCCTCAGATCAGTACTATAGCAGGTACTAAATGGGTTAAGAAGAGATACCTCCTTGACAGGAACGTGCTTAGCTTGGTTGAGCATGGGCCAGCGTGGAATGTAACAGAAGTTCAAAGCTGCAGAGTGGCATAGGAAGTGGATCACAGAGGGAGCTGTGGAGATCTACCATCTACTCGCTCTCGTTCTTACACTCTGCCACAGCCATCTGCTTCAGGCTGCCCTCTGACCCAATCCCGCCCCTCTTCTGCTCCCAGTTTAGGCAAACAGACCATAGAGGCGCACAGGGGTTCGTGTGAGAGCAAGCAAACCCCTGGATTTGATGTGTAGGAGAGCAGAGCAGGTGCAAGCGGAGGATGCTGTGCTCCGGCAGCGGGTGGGTGAGCTGCACCATCTCTGTGCCCCGCGGTGTCCTGCTCAAGCTCAGCCTGCTGGAGCACAGCAGCGGGAGGAAGTGACATCCCCAGGCCCCGCATGGTACCACAGCAGAACATGCATCACACGTCAGCGTTGTTAAATTTAATTTTTCCTGGGCTGCCTGCTGACTTTTTGATCCTGCCAAGCCAACCCAAACAAAAACACACAAGCCCCTTTTGACTCTGAGGAAAAAAGGTTTATTCCTCCAGCAGATATGACTCTTCCTATTTAAATTACACCACTGTTAAAATACAGAAGTGAAACCGCCATTGAACGGGAGTTAGCAATACAAGCAAAAAGTATTTTAAGTCTGTATTGATAAGTCAGCGGATGTCTTCTTCGTGTAAGAGCAATTATGATGACAAGGACATGGCTGCAGGAGCATCAGTTCAGAGATAGACTGCAGCAGCTACATACCACCCCAAGCATACATGGATGATCAAGCACCACCTTTGCTTTCCAAATCTCTCTAGTTTTTAATGACCCCGCCCAGAGAAGAATTCTATGAGCATCTCTCATTTCCTTCATCATAGACCTTACCAACACAGGGAAATCACAGCTCTCTCACCTAGTAACAAGCTTTCAAATCATGTACTTCAGTCAGTGTGAATGTGTGTGGGCCGCTATCCCGAAATTGGTGTTCCCTTGATCTACCGTGGCTTATCTTGCCTCAGCAAACTTGGGGCTTGTAAACACACAGCTTGGAAAAGCTTAGTTCAAATCTCTGCAAAATTCTGTAGTAAAACCAGTTACAAATGCCTGCTTCCATACAGTTCCAGCAAACTGGCTTCCACTGATTAACTTTGTGCTCACAAACTATCTACAAAACTTGCAGCAGTTTAATCAACAGTTTTTCCGGGAGCCCTGAACTGGATGAATGCTTACAGACTATTGAAAACAGTCCTGTGCTATTTTGGGCCTGCCATTTAGTTCCCTGTAGCATGGCATTTTAGGGAAAGGCTAGATTTCTTGACACTTTGATTTCTAGGAAGAGGATATTCTGGACCTTGATGATTAGAAAACCATCTAACATGTAACTATCATCTTTTCTCATAGCTTTCTTCTTCTGACAGCGATATCCTTCAGTTTAGGCTCCTGTCCCTTCCAAATATTCAATTCTGTCATTTTGCTGAGCCTTCTTGTAGACTTCCTTTCAAAACGATCTTGTGTAATAAACATGCAGCATCCTTGGACATCTACATCGTCATTCTTCGCAACTGCGCCACACAGGGAACTAGGACCCATCACAACTCACCTGGTGGATCCTCACACTAAATTTGCCTTTTTCACAGGAACCTCATATTGATGGTTCATAGTCATCCTGTGATCAGCCAGTACACTGACATCTTTCTCCTTCTCAGTATTTTCTAACTGATGAAATCCCTGCTTAAGAATAGGTTTTTGTTATTAGTCACTGAGCACCCTTGCGCATTATACTGCTGAGTTTCAGCCCATTTCTACTACTCTGGTCTCATCATTCCTAGTATGATATTTTCACCCTTCACTATGCTAAAGTTGCTTCCTACCTTCTCTCCAAAGTACATTCTGTTAACCAGCACCGGGGTTTTGATCCAGAGGAATTAATGAAATAGATAAGGAGTACTTCTGATCTCCAGCCATCTCAGTGTCTCCAATTTTGGTATCGGTTGAAGTTTTGTCCAGCTTTGGTATTTGGTCTCTCAACAGAGCAACTCCTAATGCACCTTTTATCAATCCCCATCTTTTCTAACAAGTAGTAATTTTCTGTGGACTTACATACTGAATGATGCCCAGTTTGGGTGAAGGGGCAGAGCAAGTTATGCTGGTGAGATTTAAGTTGTGAACTTCAACTGCTTAAGCCGGATAGACACAAGTGCTCTAGATGTTTGTTCTCATTTAAGAAATTACTTATTTACAGTCAGCTCTAACTGACTCCTAATGGAATCATTGAGCTTCAAAATGATGCAGGAGCCCAGCTGCTGTTCCTGTAACTGCAAATGAGACAGAAGGCATATATTTAAAGATGCTTCTTTGTATTTATTGGGGAATTTAGGCTGTACTTCCTTTACATGCTTCTGAAAATATTACCAGAGGCTCCCGAACTCACGTTTTCATCAAGATCAGCCTTCTCCTCCCAGCTTCCTGTCTGGTTTCAAAGCTACAGATAGCAAAGATGGATGGTCACATGCACTGAGACTTGATCCACCCAATCACACCACGCAGACTGATTAGGTGACAAGTGATTCAGGGCTCCAGGCTACCACTGCAGTCAAAGAGCAAGTCCCATGGGCTAAGATAGCCACAACTGGGAAACCCACTCATCTCCAGCCCTCAAAACACTTAAACAACAGGCCACTCAATCCCTTTGCAGCAAGAAATAAGACCATGGACAGCCTGCTCTGCAAACAGCACTTAAATTCACTTCTCTTTTTTTAAAAAAGTCACACTGCCTGGGCAGAAACAAGGCCCCCTGCCAATGCCCACCCTGCAGCACTGGGACATCTTTTTGCTGAGGGCACTCCACCCTGGGAAAGTTTTTCTTTGTTGCAGGCTTATTCATGCACAACTCACGTGTAGATGGGATTTCTCCAAGGGAAGCAGATGAATCAGGAAAACGATCCAGCTCATCAGACCATTCCCTCCTATTTGCAGCACAGTGTCAGCGGAGCTCCACTGCGCTCCCCAGTCTCTCTCGAGATGGCAGTGGCAAGACAAGAGCACCGGTTTCAGTGGTGTCTGCGGGAACCACTAACCCACGTAGGGGCCACCAGCTGCCACAGCCAGTAGTTACTGGTTTCAAAGCAAGGGTTACACTTGACAGGCTTCCTAATAGCTTCCTAAAGTCACCTGAGGCTGTGACCTGTTACCTCAAATATCACCCCTCCCCAGACATATCTAGGGCATTACAACCTCATATTGCTCTCTGTTCTACACTAGCACCTTCTTGACACCGCTCATCGGATATCAAGCATCTATTTTACCTAGTTGGTTACACACAGAAAAGATAAACTGTGCTACAAGAAACGGATACAGGATCTGCACTAACAGCATGTCTGCCTGGCACTGTAGCTGGATACCAGAGATGCCAGCAAAATCCTCCAAATTCAGGCCAGGCTGATGAACAGCCTTGGACACTGCCACTCATAGAGGCCAAGACTCTTTTTTTGTCTTCTAGGATCTTTATTGGTCAGTGGTGGGCAAGAAAAACTTCAGCCTAACAGCATCAAATCACAGAAGGGGTGCCTCCCCACCACTCTGCATGGATGTAGGGAAGGATTCTGGATACAACCTCCAGAGCACACCTATGGTTTAGCACAGCCTGAGGCAACCCAGGCAGGCAGAATTATTGCCAGGCTGGCAAAATCAGATTCTGGATTGAAGCATCATCCATCACTGCCAGCTGTAAGCCTCCCACTCAGTGGCACCAACGACAGCAGAGGCTGGCAAGGGGAGCCATTGGTGACAGGGTTGCCACATCAAATCTCAATCCATCCCGCAGCATCAAGCACAGGATGTGAACTCTGTCTATACTTAAGTCCTTCCCCATGTGCTTGCAAAAACAAAGTCTGAGTAAAAGATAAAGGTCACAGCAAAACCAGCAAGTTTCACAAAAAACAGATAATTCTAGAAGAAAAAGAGGAGAGTTTTGTTCATTTCAGCAAATCCGAGTCAACTATTCATCTATGTTTTTTGTGAAACTCCCCTGGCTTTCGGTGACCTTTCTCAGACAGCTGCACAGCACCGCCACTCTTTGATATTGGGAGTTAAATGCATCATTGCACAACACAATAAAAGGAAATGGGCCAGGCCCTGCCTGAGAGGTTGATCTGAACATCACTCAGGCCTGTGTCCCAGAAGACTCAAACCAAAAATGTGATCTCTAGGCACGCAAAGTCCCTGCATTTCCCAATCAAAGCTGCCAGTAGGAGTGTTGTCATATGTATCCATATGACAACAATGCAAACACAACCTTGAAATTTCTGTTTGTGAGAGATTCACATGTGCTTGACTTACCCAAAATTAGTGACATAAGAAAACACTGCATAAAAACCTCCACAATCACCCATTTGGAGTTCATCCTCAGATACGCTACGAAGATTTGGCTAATTTTCTTATTATGGCTTTTTTTTCTTTTTTTAAAAAAATAGCAGAAGATTATGGAACTCCATGTCAGTAGGAAAACACCATAGGAAAATGTCACGTTCTTTGCAGAAGAGGTGCTGAACTAGAGACTCACAATGATGCTTGCAGTATCCTCTGGTTTGTTTTCCCTCTGTCAGAGTAGTATCAAAAACTGGGTTTTATCGCTAGCATCACCTCCTCTCCAAGGGGCAGCATTTTCTCACATCATTTGGGACAGAAGCAGCACCGAGGAATTAAGAGAGACAAAACCACAAGATAACAGGTTTTATGGGAAGTCTCACAGAATCTTTATATAGTAAAACATTCACTTCTCTAACAAGGGCTGTAATTGCATCCCTGTTTTTATAAGAAAGCTCTTCCCAGATTGAGTCTCAATTCTTCTGTGACTTCAACAACCAGTTTCTATTTCTCACCTCCAGCTGCACGATTCCTTCCGTTTGTAACTCTCACTGGGCAGTTTTTGTTTCCTTTGGTGCCATTTTGTAGCAGAGCTGCAGCCATCTTCTCATTTAGGGCACCCTCTTTCTTATCACCTTCCCACTACCACTCAAACATCCTGCACATCTACTACTATTACCAACACTGGGTGCCATTACCAACACAATGTGCTAAATCTCTAGCTATGAAATGGTTCAGCAGAGGTGGGGAGGACCTTGCTTTGCTGATCAATGGGGTCAGGCCTCGTTGAAGACTCTTCTTTGCGGTTTAGCTGGCTTGCTAACTTTTTGCCGTGAGCTCAGCAGCATTCAAGCAGAGAGGTGAAGAGGCAGTTAAGGCAGCATGTGTACACCAGAGAGATTCACACAACCTGCAAGTTACTGTAAGTGTTGTAGGAGGACCCTGTTGTGCACCAGTTCCATTCTTAGGTATCCTCTTCTAAAAACAGCATCTTGGCTCATCAGCTGTGTCACATTTTTCATTATCACCCTGCTAAGTCAACAGCGATGCCACTCCCGGGCCTGTGTGATTCATGATACTTCTCTGCAGATGCACTGACCTCAGCTCCTTGCAGTGTCTAGCTCTAGCACAGCCTAATGCAACGGGACATCCATCCTGTGTCTGTGTGAGATATCACAGGGTTTGGACCAGCAACAGTGTGGTAGCTCCAAACTACACCAGCACCCACTGAACCCAGGAGCTGACACAGACTTGTGCCTGACTTGCAACTTAAAGAAACCAATGCTCCTGCAAAGTTTAATTTCTGACATTTTCTTTACAATCTTTTAGCAGATAATGCACTGATTTAGTACAATGTTGCAATGGCAACATCATGCCTGGCCTCTTTGTCATCGACATGTCAGCTTGGCATACTAGTGTCTGCTCTTTATTTGCTTAAGACACACAGCACGAGCACCAGTAGAGCTGTCTTCAAATGTCCTCAAAGCCCCCCCACTGCAGCAGCTCAACACCAGGACTTTGAATCTTTCAAGAGTCAAGCGTTGCATCAAATTGTCAATGGAGAGGTGATAATTTGGCAAGCGAGGAATGAGACTGGAGCACTCCAATAACTTCTCACTACCCAGTGGATACCATCTAACCCTGGGGAACTTCATCATATTGGTGGGGGGCTAGAGTCCACAGCAGCTCAGTACAAGGACTGTGCCTCATAGGGTGTCTCCTGGGGCTGCAGAGCAGTACTGGGCTCCGCAGTGCCTGCTGCAGCAGCACCCGGAGACTGCACACCCACACCTCCAGTAGGCACAGGGACCCTCTAGGTCATGCTGGAAGAAGGTGACCATCCCAGTGCCTCTCCACGGTATTTGCACACGTGTCCTGAGCAAGGCTCACACTTGCTTGTGAAAGTGCACTCACTGGTGATTCAGAAAATCAAAAGCACAGAAGGGCCGCATGAGCAATGTTACGTGTAACCACAAACCACATCAGAGCCAGTCAGCCAGCTCATACGGTGGGAGAAGGTACAGCTCTGAGCTTGCTTGAGAAAAGGATGCTCATAGGAATCCTGCAATCGGAGGAATCAAAGCATTTTTAGGCAGTGAAAGTACTGTCTGAACAGCAAAACAGTGAATCCATAAACTGGCAAAGAAATGGCTATAGTGTTTGTCTCACGGGGAATTTCAGCTGGTTCTCCCTTAGAGCAAGGATTTTCTGGGATGAGGAAATAAGTTTCCAAGCTTGTCAACAGAAAGCTGTAGGCCAAATAAGCAGCTGCCTTCATAGAATCATAGAATGGTTTGGGTTAGAAGGGACCTTAAAGATCATCTAGTTCCAATCCCCCTGCCCTGGGCAGGGACACCTCCCACCAGACCAGGTTGCTCCAAGTCCCACCCAATCTAGCCTTCAGATAGGAGCACATCCAGACTTGCTCAGGGTCATGTTTCAGAAGTGTTAGAGCCGCTCAGCACAGGGCACTGGAGGTTTTGACTTATCTTACTAATGTTGCTAAGGTTTTCACATCCCTGACTGGTTCGGACCCCATAATTTCCCAGCGGTAGAAGCAAGCCTTGTCACAGGCTGGGTGTTAACCCAAGTTTAGGGGCTAGTCATACAACTTCTGTTAACACAGTTGAGGAGGCCTCACAAGGTCAGCTGGTAGATGCAAGTTCTCCCACCGCCAGCTTTTGATCCCACCTTAACTCTCCAAGAAGTATTTTCTCTTATCTTCTCCACATGGAGGTCACCTCACTCACATATGGCAGAACAAGACTGGGCTTACAGCAAGTCATTGTGAGTCTGGATGGTCTCCTCGATTTCTCTCCCAACATCTCCAACAAGACTGTCACAGTGATGAGGTCAGGACATAGGAAGAAGTCCCACCTGGCAGCAACATGCGTGTTGCCAAGAATTTGCTTGTTGAGGAGAAACAGGACAGAGGCAACTGCACAGCACTCTGCTACAGAGGCAGCAGCCAAAAGATTAGCAAAAATGTTACAAAATAGGGTGCACATTGAGATGGGACCCCCAGTCCAAAGACAGGAAATCAGTCATGAATCAGAAACCAGACGGAAAACCACAGCTGGAAGCAGTAACTGCAAACACCAATATGACTACAATTGCTGACACTGTTGCTGTCAAATGTGTCCCCAATTACCATGGCACCAGCTTGCTCATTTAGTAGTTACTGAAAAAATCTCCTCAGTTGGGAATAAGAAAATACATCTCTGCCAGGGCACTGCAACACTTATGTCCCCTCCTTGGCTCTTTGCTGCGCTCTTAGCTGCCCCTTATTTCCTCTCCGTGTTCTTGTCTTCTCCTACTGGCTTTGTCTCCTTCACAAGCTGGAAGTGCATCCAGATGAGTCATGGGGAACAAAACAGAGGCTAATGCGCTCCACACAGATGTTTCTACAAAGAAGAAAGTTCAAAAGGAAGGACAGATACAAATCTGAAAAAGGAGGGGGTACTTGGCAAAAGCATATGTGGTTCTGAACTTCTCTGGCTGACCACGTGCACAACTCGGGTCACGGTTCTGTTCAGCGAGAAACAAATCCTGGCCTGCCCATTATACAGCCTACTGGAGAACCCACCAGTTTCAGTGCTGGAAGAGGGCATTCCTTTCCTGAAGCATCTACAAAACTGAAGCAGTTTTCTATCTGCTGCTCCAAGGAGGCCTCAAACTGGCAGCTCCCAGAGAAAGCTGCTGTGTCGCAGACTCTCAGTGCTTTTGTGATACTCTGCCAGCACTGTCTAATACAGAGATTCACAGCTGAGCAAGCCTCAGTTCACACCTTTCCAAAGGCGGCACCAAGCACTGCCCAGAGGCACCTCGGAGAGGCAATTTATCCCATCTCCTCCTCTTATTCTCACATGCTTACTCTACATCCAGCTGCAACCTATTTCTGCCTCTAGCCAGTTAGGAGACTGTAGAAGAAGGTGCCATTTTTCTGCTCTTAGTTTTGGATACAGAAAGTGGTCTTGTACTTCCTGGCAGCTCAAACAGTATTAACAATACATCTGTGTGGCTTGGGAATAAATCCAGGGCTTAGAGATTTAAAAGCCTAACTGGCTACTATTCAGTCCCAACTACATCTATGCATAGGACTTCAAAGAAAAGTTATTAAAAAAACTCCAAAACTTTAAGCGACCAGGCTCCTAGAGGATACATGGATCCACACTGTCAGCAGAAAATGCAAGCTCCTGGTTTCCCACAGCCCAGCTGCAAGGCAACCAGCTGAGCCTTGGCCCTGCACTCACAGAGCTCCGTGCTCTTCTCCCAGCTGTGCCAGAAAGGCAAGTGTTCATATTTTCTTTCCTCGGAAAGAAATACAGTCCCCTTCCCGTTCCTCACACAAGCTGGCAAGCGTGTCTGCTGGATTCAAAAACAAGTGCAACAGCGAAGAGCACGAAGGAACAAGCAGTGGTGTCTTCCCTGAAGTGTGGATTCTTGGGTTTCCTCAAAGGGTAGTCAGAGCTCATCCAATAATTTACACAATCAGTTTGGAGACTATCTGTCCAAACTAATTTCAGTAGAGTGCCTTGCTAACTGGAATTACAGAAGAAAAAAGAAAAAAGCGAGGCTCCAAGAGACACATGGTCTGCTTGCTTCATACTTTACAAATGTACAAATGCTGACCCCGGAATAAACACCATTGAGCAATAACCTAATTGGGCACAGATATCTGTAGGCAGGATCATCCTGGAAACCCGAGCTTCCTTCAAGAAAAGCCAGAGACATTCTTTTAAAGGTAAGGGCAGGAGATAGGGACAGCTTAGTCAAATTACCCGCTTTCCTCATATATACCCTGTGCTATGGCTCTGAGACCCATGTTCCGTACCCTGGCTTCCTCTGCCTCATCTGCCAGCTGCAGCCCGCTCTGCTGCTGGCAGTTTTACCCTGGGCTCCGCTAGCCAGCGCAGCCAGGAGCAGAGCGTGTGTCCAACACACATCTTCAGAGAGCACATCCGCATTCCTGGGAACTGCGGAACACCCACAGCTCTGACCAGGTCGCACTCCCAGCCAGAGACAGCCTCCAGCCACATCCTGATGAAGTCCCTCGGCTCAGGGAGCACAACACGTGCAGTAAGTATTTTCCCATAGCTGCACCTTCCCCTTCGCCCTGTTGTGCTCCCAGAGCTCCAGTGTCACTTGGGCAGGCACAGGCAAAGCTGTGGCCAGTTCTCCATCCCCCATTCTGTGTGTCCCCCCCCACCACCACCACAGGGACCCCTTGCATTGGGCTAACCCATGATCTGCTGTAAGGGGACACAGTCCCTTTGCATATTGCCACTTCCTATCACTTCACACTGCCAGCAAAAAGGGCATGTGCTGCTCCTCCATCATCACACTAAAGTAATTCCTGCTTTGCACAATCCTGGTGCATTTTGTGGTTCAGGAGCTCGCACTCAAGCTCAGACACTGAACTCTCCGATTCTCCATCTATCAGAGACATCAAAAGCCAGAGGCACCATGCAGGGAGACTGCCTGTCCCTCGGAGCATTCTCCTGAATTTCTAAGGCAGGGCGGCACATGCCAAGCAGGCTAAGGTGGTGCTGCAGCCTGGGCTGGTGGAACTGGAACAAGGAATGAAGCAGGATGGAGCAGAGTAGGGTCTATGTAGATGCAGGGAGGTGGCGGGGGAGCAGAGTAGGAGGGGATGGGATTTGGGGAGCAATGGACTGCTCCTATACTAGGCTACTGCAGTGAGACCAGCCTGCCTCAGGACCCCTGCAGGAAGCCGAAAGCAGGATCCATCCTCAGGTGCAGGATCTCGCTCCAGGGACAGACGAGCTCTTTCCAACTGGCTTCGAGGCCACTCTGCTCTTCTACAGACCTTCCCTGCCCTCTAGTGGTTTTAGAGGAATTGTGCGAGAGGACAAGCACTGGAAGAGCCTCTTCCTCCTCCTCTACCTCCATCCCAGCAGGCAGGTGGGCAGCTGCTCTCTGGTACTGGCAGCAAAGGTAAGGCAAAGCAAGCTGCTTTGGCAGGGAAATGCAGCTTTCTGGGGTGGGACACAGGTTGAACACCTGAGGATTTGGGGAGCAGAGAAGCATGTTGCTCTGCCAGCCGTGAGGGAAGAGAGAACGTGGCTCCTTCTCACCACCTTGACCTCTCTTTCCAAAGAGACCTGTGGGCCCTCGCTCGAAGCAGTCACCGCGCTCAGAGACACACCGCTGCCAGGATGGTATGGAGAGCATCACCTGAACCCAGAGCTTTAAACAGTTTGTATTTCCCTCTGTGGCCCAGCATACTTCAAAGATTCTTGGTACACAGCTTAATGTACACAGCTGAGGGAAACTGCAGGCTGAGAAAGCACCTTCTTCCCAGTGGAAGCACAACTGTATTGACTTCTCACACAGCAGAGACTGAACCATGCCCCAGAGGCGGTGTCAAGCCTGCAACTGGAAGGATTTGTTGCAGGCAGAAAGCAAAAGCTTCTCTTTTGCCATTAAACGAAATAAACTTTCTTGGCAAGGGACAGATTTCACTGGGGTTGCAGGGGCTCCTTGTTGGGAGCTCTGACCACAATGGCAGAGCATGTCCTGCCAGAGTGCTGTGAGTTGGTAGCATTAACCTGGCCTCAGACTCCTGAAAGTCACCTCCTCGTCATGTGCTATCCCAGCCCGTGCTTCAGGATCCACTTCTGACACCCTTCTTCACTGCCACCCTTCTGTGCTCTCTGGATGAGACTGCAATTGATGAATCTGTGCTCCATCTCTGCTGTTTGTGATCCAGTGAACTCATAAACCACAGCTGGGTCCACTGCTTGTTAAAGCCTGATTTATAGAGACATCTAGCAGTCTGTGCTCAAATTCCACCAGTGCCACCATGCAGCAGCACCAGCATGATTTGTTTGCATTGTCAAACTAAAACCAAGGTGTCCCTGTGTTGGACACTGCACATGCACATAAGGAATCAGCATGCCCCAAAAAGCTTCCAATTAAATAAGGTCATTTAGGGAGCCCATGCCACAAACCAAATACTTCCAGATCAATCCAGTGCTCTGACAATTTTTGAGAGGTCAGTCCTTATGGGACACATACAATCTGTACCAAGCAAGTCTGGTAAAAAGTCTGCCCATCTCTCCACACCAGAAAAGACAACAGAGAGAGATGTCAAAGCATTGCCTTGCTAACACAGATCTTCTCAACTCCAAAATAAAAAGCACTGGGGGAAGACAGGAACAGGAAACCCAGTGTTGCACCTGTAAAGGGATATTTCAGCACGTACAGTCCCCCAGAGTGGCATGACCAAAGGCATTGCTTACTGATACAGCGCAGGGCACTTGTCTTTGCTCTCCCATGGTCAACCAAGTCCTGCAGGGACTTTCTCAGAAGACCAGAGCATGAGCCTGGAGCCTGACAGCTTTAAACACTTTGTATTTCCCTCTGCTGCCCAGCATACTTGTAAGGTCCCCAATACACAGCTTAATACACATAGGGATAGTGCAAGCTGAGAAAGCTGCATCCTGCAGGGCATTGCCCCAGGCATCAAAGTGCTTAACTTTGTCACCCATCACCACACTGTAACTTTAGGCAGCCATCCCCTGGTGGGATGAACAGGTAGTGCTGAATTGCCATGGAGCTAGTTATTGTGTAATAGTCTGAATAATGACAAATCTTGCTTAAAAGTAATACACACGTCACCCTGCCAGATGCTTTGGAGTACCCAAACCTGTCAGTTTCAGCCTTAATTTATTTGTGTTTCCACCCTTCCACTTTGAGAGGAGGATAGTGAAGTAGAGTTTGATATGTTAAAGCTGTAAACTAACTGAAGTAGGTGCTTAATAAGATCTTAATTTAGGAGACTGGGTGCCTTAAGGCTGTACAAAGAGAAGATGCAACAGTTGTAGTACTAGGTATCAGAAGTTATCTCCCTTTTTTAAGAAAGAATGCTTTAGGACAATATAATCTTGTAGTAGAAGCTTAACTCTAAAAACAAGGGGCCCAGGATTACTGAGGAATGCAGAGACTAGTCAAAGCTAACGCTTTCAATGTGCCAGCAAAAATAAAGAAGGCCCACAGTTCACCCAGAAGGCCACAACGATGAAGAGGAGTGGAGGAAGTAAACGACCACCAGATGTCTCTGAGAACCACCCAGAGACTCTAATGCGCATGCGGGAGTGGGCAGTAACTGGTAATAATGAGTTAATGAGTAGGTAATCATTTCTTAGGAAACTAGCGAACATGCATACATAGTATGTATTGAAACCATACGTCTAAATCAGTTGGTGCGCACATTGAGTGTACCAATCCCCTGTGCACTTGGCACTGCAAGAAAGAATACCTGCTTAATAGTCACCAAGGCTACTGAGTCTTAACTTCGGCATTTCACTGCATCAATAGCCTGTCTCCACCCCCAGGATATCCTGAAGATAGTAATTTCACTCTTATTTCAGTCACTTACACAGGATGGCGTGGGGAGCAGATGGGAGTGCCTGAAGGTTCACACCAGTGGGGGTTCAGATAGTTTAAAATCAGACAGCCACGAGTCACCATCTAAGTATCCGGGAGGGAGAAGAGAAATCCTGAACACCCACTGTTTTGCCAAACAGCAGAAATCTCACAGGGGAAAAGCGAGAGTCGTGATGTATTAGGACTGACCTGGCAGCAGTGTGTACACTAGACTCTGCGCCCACAAACTGTCTTTGTTTTCTGATGTTCTGAATTGAAGCAAACATAATTCCATAATGGAGAGAGACATTGCTCCTATTGCTCCTGCAGGCCCTTCTCTTCCCACCCTGGTCTGAACTTTCCCCATTAGGCTCTTCCTAGAGCATCCTTGCCTTATTCTGCACAGAAACACTGTGACTCCATCCCATGCGTGACAGTGCACTACACACAGCAGCTGCAGAGGAAAGGGTTGGAATACGGGACAGAGCAGGGCAGAGAAGCAGGCAGCCTCAAAGGGCAGCGTGGTGCAAAGCAGGAAAGAGAAAAGCCACCCTTGGGAGGAGTCCCTGCCTGCTCTGTGCAAAGGTGACCCCGTCTCAGACTGCAGCTGAGGAGCTTGGCTCTTTGATCTGCAGAGCACATTTGAATTTGAGGAGGTGGGGATGCCCCTGGAGCTGCTGCAAGCAGCATTTGAGAGGTGTCCCACCACCTGTGAAGCAAAGGAGAAGCTGCTGTTATCAACTGTAGCTAGATTATCTCTTGGTTTCCTGAAGGGGTGACAGTGTGAGTCACTCAGCAGTGGGAGGGTGGTTTCTTCATGTGCTTATTGGAGCAGCCGAAAACGCGTGGGCAGGGTAAAAACAATGCAGATGCAAGTGATTACGGGGGCAGGCAGAATCACCAGGAGGATAGTATTTTTCCTACTTATTTGGGTATGTATAGCATTCATCACATCAGCAAGCAGAACTACTAGCACCTCTCCCCTCCCCTGCGCCAGGGCACTGACAAACACAGTGCATGCATCCCAGAGTTCAGGGCCCTTTTGTCTGCTCCATGCCATGCTGCCCTACCATCAGCATTTTTGCTCTGCCTCCACACACACTTATTGCCCTTTCTCTCTGCCTACCACCTAGAATTCCCCCTCCGTATGTTCACCCGATACCAGTCTTTCCCTCTTTGCAGCCTTCAGCCCAGGGCAGCATGAATCAGGAAGGTTTCTTACACCAACTGCCACTACGGGCAGCGAGGTGACAGCAAGCGCTGGGCGGGCAGGCAATGCCATCCGAATGAGGTGCTGGCTTGCCAGGGGAGGGGGGGCAACATTAATTCCCCCATGGTCTTGATGCCAGTCCTCGCTCAGCAGCAGAACCAACAGCAGAGGGACTAGCCCCTACCTGACACATGCCCCTTCAGAGGGCAGGGTGAGAGACAGCTGCAGGATTGACTCATGTCTCCTGATACAACCCTTCTCCGCATCTTTGCCCTCCCAGGGCACAGCTCTGCTCACTGCTGGGCTGCACCCAGGTGTAAGATACAGTTCCCACATGGGGAGAGAAAAGGGCCATAGCATCCCCTTTCAATCACAGCTTTCCCACTTCTTGCCCACAGACAAGGGCCTCCTCATCATCTCCTCCGCACTCTGCGTCTGCTGGAGACTAAGCATTTGGGAAGAGCAAAAAACCCTTCCCAGGATAGCCCAGTAGTTGCGATTAGTAAACACAGACCTTTACCCTACCCAACGTGTCAATGCACCTCTCACACCACTCAGAATAAAAGCATATGCATGGTAGTAAAACCCAGAGCATGTGAGAGCCAACAAGGGCTATGCTCCATTGCACTGGCCACCCTCACCACTCCTCTGCACACCCTCTGTCTGCGCACCCAGGCTGAGCGAAAGCATTTTCACCAGGAGCAACACTCACAGAATTACCATTCTACAAATAAACACACTAAGATCAGAAACATGATGTAAAACCTCAGAGGAAAAGGCATTACAGGAACATTCTTGGCCTAACAGAGTTCCAGCTCGCACAAAGATTTCTATCTTTGAGGATGATTTTGCAAAGGATTCAAAAAGCCAACTCCCTTTACCAGGCATCATGAGAAAGTAAGCCAGCAACCTGGCTTTCAAACAAATATTTAAAAGAACAGTCTCCTGATAGCTGGGAAACGGGAAACATCATGTTGTCCCAAACCTGGTGACAAACATGCATCCCTTGGCAAAAGGCCAAATGAGTAAGCTTGGACAGTTGCAATGCTTTTGCCTAAGAAGGAAGTTTAGAGGAGGACAAAAGGGCTTGGAAAAGAGAGATAGTATTTCTCCCCACTTAATTGAAAGCAGCTCATTTCATACATGAAAAAAACCCCCAAAAACAACTTCAAGACAAAAGTCTCCAATTGCCACATCTCAGAAGTGCCACAAATCACTTCAGCATGGATAAGAACTTGAAGAGTTGCTGCATGGGGGGAGCACTGCAAGGAAGGAGGCATGAACCTTCCTCACTCAAAACCTTTCAAAAACCTTCCCAGGGATGTATGGAAGGAGGACTCCCACCCTACCTTCCCGCCTCACTGGACAAGTGCAGTTTGCATAGGGTACAGCTGGGTACAGCTTTGAGGGCCCTTGCAGGAAGATGCTCAGCCTTTGGCATCCAAACAAACCAGGGGGGAGTACATGATAGTTACAAACAAAATGAAAATAAGTGATGGAAAGGGGTTTTTTTTGCATTTCAGTGCACCTCATCTGAGGCACAGCAGGGCAAGAAGACCTCAAAGTGAAATGACTTAAAAAGACTCTTTATACAGGGACTGCTGCCAGCTAACTCGGGAGCACCAGCATACACCATTTCGTCTGAAGCCTGCTGCTGCTCTGTTTTCTATGCAGGCTACCAAAATACAGAGAAGTCCTGGATTAGATCGAATGGCCCCTTGGCTGCTAGACCCCGGATCAGCACTGGTCTTCAGATGAGGCAGGAGGACCGAGTGTGGGTAGAGCGGTTCTCCCCTCCACCGGAGCATGGAACTAGTGTGGTGGTGGTGGAAAAGGGGTTGTTTTCTTTTATGTCTAATGGAAATACCTACTGATAGCACCTTATCTCACTAGATCACCTTTCAGAGGGGAAGCGTTTGTACCACACAGCTTCTGATCAAACGCTACCTGAGAGAGTTTGAGTCAAACTGCATACAGACATCCCCCAGCACTGCTCCTAGATTCAAACCCACACCAGGCAGAAAGCCAAGCCCAACCCAGCCTTGGGGCAGGAATCCCTCCGTGCCATAAGAGGCTGCAGAATGCCTCTCACACCTTACCTCACACAGCAGCGTCCACAGCCAGCGCCATCCAGTGCCTGCAGTTGCTCCGCTCCAGTCCAGCACATCCCAGTCTGCACCAGTGGGTTTACGGCAGGAGAGCAGGGAACACTCCGGTTGAGGCGCCTATGTTGGGGGGCAGCCTCGCACATGCCTGTTTAGTCACCCAGGAGAGCCAGCGCTCAGAGGCGCGGGAGGGGAGCACAGTTCTGGTCAGGTAAAATCATCAAGGCTGATTTCACAGGTGGTTTCCTTTCTTGTAAACACTTTTTGATCCCTGTGCAACTGATGGTTAGCCGAGTCTCACTCTCTCTCCTTTGACTGCATTTTCCTGTGTGAAAAACACATGAAGGATTTAAGTTTCACATTTTGCTTTATAACCACAGAAGAACAATTTTGTGACTGCAGTCCCAAAGGCTTCAGAGGCACCCACTCCTGAGGGAAAACACGAGGGGGTCTGCAAATAGGGTCATATGGAGCTTCACATTAGCCAAGGTCACAGAGGCACAGCTTTCATCACTTTCACAGCTAGGCAGCGTAGACAAGACTTCAGAATTTATGAGTCAAGGTGCACAAATCCTTCTGCAGCTCAGGTATTGGTGACATAGGAGGGAATTAGAACAATCCTTATAAAGTAGGATTTTGCTGCCTTCAGTCTATCTAGCCTTTATATCGCTAGAGATGGTGTTCTGAGCACTTACACTGAGGATGCGATAACCGCACAGCACTGCACCAGCTCCTGGGTCAGATCGAAGGCCTCCCAACCTCTGTCTACCCTCTGGCAGTACCCAAAACATAAATTTGATGGATTATTAAGAATCCAAGCTCCTCCTTTTGAAGCATTTTCTCAGATAACAGAGCTTAATTAACACAAAGCCAGGTCACTTTCAAACGTAGACAGCAAAACTCAAGTTAGTGGTAATACCCTACACTGGAATATTAAGCTGCAGAGTTCAAAGTATGAAGATAGAAAAAGATTTCAAAGTATGACGATAGAAAAAGATCACACCACCTTACCTCCTAGCCAGCACAGCACAACCAAAATAGCCCCAGCCCCCCTTTACCCTGCTTTAAGTAATTTGCCCAATCAGGGCAATTAACCTTTGGCTGAACCTTGTTCTCCACCCAGGTGTGAGGATGCCTCAAATCAGAATCCCTCAGGTTAATCACCCCTCCCTGTGCAAGCCAGGTGCTTTATTTTTCACCCAGATTAGGCTGTTTTCCACCAGTGGATCTCAGGCCTTTCTCCAGGAAGAGAAAAAGCTTTCTGTTTTTTTTCGTCAAGAACAGTAGTTATGAGCCAGAAATTAATTTCTTCTCAGCAATTCCCTAAACACCATGATTTAAGTTGCAGTCTCACTAAAAAGTAAATGCTGTAGAAGTTGGATAAGAGGTAGAAGGAATGAAAGTCACCCACCGCTTGATCCCTGCTCCTCTGTCTGCCCGTCTGTCTGTTCCAGCACAAAGATTTTTCTGCTACCTGCCACAGGTGAGCCACAAGGAGTTGCTTGCCCAGGACCATCCTAGAGGTTCTCCATGGTCGCTCTGTCCAAGAAAGTGGTTTTGTATCATACCAGAGGGTTGCAACCCTTGAGCTGGGGTTTGCAGTAACAAATGATTCAGTGGTAGTTGTGCACCCAGGTGTAGGTCACCTCCCAGGGCCCACCCATTCTCTGTTCTGCTGTTATTTGCCCATTCCCACGTTCTTGCAGGGGGAATTTAATCAGTCACATCAATGATCTAGGGGCCCTCTAAGGAATTTTAACTGCCTTTAGGTACCTTTTTGCTGTCCCTTTAGAAATAGTCCAAAACCCTTCAGGACTGCAGAGCCAGCTTGAAATTAAAACCACCTACAAGCCAAACCTGCGGACATTAAAGCCATTCAAACTCTGGGGACAGCTTCAGCTCTTCTCCGTTGACTGGGCTAGGATTGGACCCTGCTAAGGTTCACAGTATTCTCTCAGGTGTGATGTTAGCTCTTTGGTCATTGTTACACCTACTATTCCACATTACTGCTGTGTTTCCAGTCTCTGGAGTTTCCCTCTCTTCTAAGGATTCAAAGTTAGCACACATTTTGCCACACAACTTGTTCAGACCCTTAGACATGAGTCCCTAGGCCAGGACAGAAATCAATGAACAACTTATTAACTGAGGGAGGTGATAAACTCCTGCTTACCCAAATAATATAGTCTTTTCCGAGCTTATGACAGTTTTGTTGTGTATGCTTGACTTTGCGCGGGACATTTTTTTGCATGCTTAGCATTGAAGAGAGCTGTGACCCATCCTTTGGTAAGGACATCTCAGTTAAACAGGTTATTAATGGCAAAGGAAGAGCAATGAAAGGCTGCAAGCTATATCCAGTGAAGACATATCGTAGGATGCCTCTTCTGTGCGTTCAGGCCCTTTGCTTTCACATCAATACTGAGCACTTTGCTGATGAGCCAACCTAAAACTTTCAGTTTGATACACTTCATATCACAGTCAGCCCACACTGGTCCCAAGAGACCTATGTGGCAAATCTTCAAAAGAATTGGGAAAGCTCCGGTCCCTAAGAGGTTTAATACTACCTTGTTTCGAAAGCTGGAAGTAACGCTGTCTAGCTGGTGAATGCTCTCAATAACTGAGTACTGGCAATAGCCATCTCTAACTTCTTTGGACTTAGTCAGATGCTTTTTTGGATCTTAATCTGCTTTTGAGTCTCCTGAGGATTTTGCTTTGAAGATTACGCTGAACTCAGCTACCCACTTAACATTCTCAAAGCAATCCGGGTATGGTTTTGCCAAAACACACTTTGACACGGTCGCATTTGCTATCTTCATCCAGAAATCCAGATGTCACATATTATCAAGTCTGCAAATTTACATGTCTAAACCAGGGTGTGCATTTAAATTGTGCACTTTAAACCTCCCTGACCCAGTCTTCAAGGCCTCCATCTCTTTCATCACAGCAGTTCATAAGCTGTCCCTGACTTCAGCTCCTTCCCTGCAGAGCGTTTCCTGAGAGTGCTCATCCAGCCATAGCTGGGAGGCGCGGATGCGCAGCAAAGCAGACTATCTCTCAAGCTTCAGGCCTGACATCCCTGCTCCCCCTCACCAAAGCCCTTTGAGACTTCTGTGACCCATCAGAAAATTAAGACGGTGACAATTCTTTGGAGGAGCAGTAGATCAAGACTGCCGTCAGAAGCATGTGAAACTCCACCGGCTGTCCTGTCCCTGTCCTCAGTAACCTCTGCTTCCTGCCCAAGGTAGCTTGATTTCCTGTAGCTGTGTTTACACGAAGTAAAGAGGAAACATTTTCTGTTTGTGTCTGCTGTTCTAATAAGCCCCGAGCTGTTTATCACTATCGCTACTGTTATGCTCCTTTCCAGGTGGCAGAGAGGCGTCACAGAGGACGGCCCACCGCAAGCACCTACGGGTGGAACAAGCCTGTCACCCCAAAGGTGTCTGGAATGGGGAGGAGCTGTTCAGCCCCCTCCTGCACATCCTCTCCTCCTCCCTGGCTGCTGGAGGAGTTTTCCTGCTTGAGAGTATCACCTTGGGTGCAGAGACACTGCACAGAGGAAGGACAATTCTGACTTGGGGCTGAGGTGGGACCTGATGTTGAATCATAGGATAAGAAGGTGGGAAGGGCTCTCTGGAGAGCCCCTGTCCAGCCTCCACCACCAGGCAGGGCTAACAAGTAGGGCAGGGGGCTGACGTGTGTTAGCCCACCCTGTAGTTCCAGTCCCCAAGTTCCTGGACTGCATGGAGCCAGAATCTCTTCCTAGGGGGTGTCCTCCTGAGCTCAGGGCTCTCCAAGGGAGGATGCAAGTTTTGCAGAGAATGCACACTCACCTTTGTCTCCGAGCCACAGGGCAAGCCTCATTTCTGGGATTAAGATAAACCCATGGCAGGCCTACCAGCCAGCCAGCCACTCGTGCTATCCCTGCTCAGGGGACCCACAACCCACCCAATGACAAAACCAGATATCTCAGGGAAGAAGGTCTCCTCACAGCGTAGACCATTAGCACTTCCTGCACTCAGCACCACCACCAAGCACCATGGAAACATCTGAGCATCACCTCCCACCCCTCAGGGAGGGCAGCACGGGTGGTCACCATGGCCCTGCAGGAAACACAGGCCCTCTCCAGAGCAGGCAATATGTGTCAGCCTGCAGCAGCATGGGGGGAGCCCAGCATGTGGTTGGTAGGTGGCACTGCTGCACACCCTCAACGCCACTCCAAGCGTTCACCTGGTCACAGGAAAGGGGCACTGCTGTGGGATTTGGTGGGCACCCTGCTCAACAGTGGGGAGGAAGGAGTTTCCCAAAAGTCCACATCTCAGCACAAGCCGTGGTGCCAGAGCGCCCAGGCTGGGGAAGACTCCACCACCTTTCATGGAAAGAAAGCACCTTATCTCCCCCACAAGCCCTCACCACCACCAGATGTGATTCACCCATCCCAGGAGAAGAGTCATTTGCAGAATGCAAATATTTATGAATCACCTGTGGGCCTTGCTGTCCCACCATTCTCTCACAGTGCTGCACTGCTGCGGCAGGTGAGGGTGTTAACATCACAGACCACAAGTCCTCCTCCTGGCAGCACTGCGTGGCGGAGCCAAGAAACACAGACAGGACAGAGGGACATTGGCTTAGCTGAATGTTAGTGGTGTACGTGCCAGGGAGCTGGAGCCTGGAGCTGCCCTACCTGCAGCTGGGACCCGTTGTTCAGCTTTCCTTGTGCCACCAAAGAATTTTTTCATATGGTTGAAAGATCTGTGACTTCATTCAGCATGGAGACCCCTGCCAATGTCTGTCCAAATCCTGATCTTCCTCCAAAGCCCCTGGCCCCAGCCCTTGTTTCGGCTTCCTCCTTTACTGCAGGGTTAGTGTGGCCACACCTGTCCTCTTCTCTGCTCCCCTTCAGCTGAAAATGTCCCTGTAACCATGCCCTCACCTACAAACTGCACACTAAGAGTCAATTCAGACCAGCGTCCCCAAGATACCAGGCTCTGAGACAAAGGAGATTGTATTTGTGAATCTAATTTCCTTGTGAAGTGAAAGGATGAGCTCTCTGCACATCCAAGCAGAGTTTGAGGGGCCCCAGTATAGTTCCCCCTTCTGTGTTGTCAGCCCCCATACCCGCCTATTGTGGCATTGTGAAGTCTCTGCCTTCAGGCCAGTTTGTAATCACTTCTACGATTCCTGGACGATTTGGGTTTCCTATTTGAGCATCGGTGGCATGATGAGTAGAAGGAACTTTACCTTTGAACATCCAGCCCAGTACTGGTAATCAGGGTGCTAAGAGGAGCTGTGCTTCGGTACCAGTTACCTCTGAAGCAGATCTAACTCCTTCATACGCTGCCAATATTTCTTTCTCAGTTAGACTATAGTTAGCTTCAGATCCCCTGTATCCCCGACTCCA
>VXBO01012250.1:152029-175982 GCA_013400135.1 Rhinoptilus africanus | reverse complement strand
AGAGACCCAGAGACTGAAAGACTTTGTCTTTCAACCCGTTTTCAATCCACCCCACTGTCCATTCATCCAGCCCACGCTTCCCAAGCTTCCCTGTGAGGGTGATGTGGGAGACTGTGTCAAACGCATTGGATGTTGGCTACCTTGTCAAGGTACACAACATCCACTGCCCTCCCCTCATCTCTCCACCCAGTCATGCCATCACAGAAGGCTATCAGAGTAGTCAGACATGATTTCCCCTTGCTGAATCCATGTTGAGTAGTTCCGATAGCTTTCTTTTCCTCCACATGCCTTCACGTGACACCCAGAATGAGCTGTTATGGTCTTACTCGTTTTAATGCACTTAAGAATTAACTGAACTGATAACTTCTCAGTCCATTTTTTTGTTCCTAAATGTGTCTTTATTAATGCAGGCAAGAAGACAACAAGACCCTAGTCCTGGATCTAACCTCGGAAGCAGCGACGATCTCAAACTACGTTAATCAAGAGCGGCAGGCGTCCCACGGGCCTGCACACGTGCATTGCTTCTACTTGGCAAAGGATTTAATAAAAGACCAGAAACTGTGATAACTGGGTATACTATGGTCTGTTTCCTGACCTGCGGCAGGCGAAGTCACCATCCACTGCCATGGTTTGCACTATGTTTATGTTCTAATACCTGCATTTCCCATTTTAAGCATGTAGCCAGTGGCAATTTGAAACTTTGTTTTTCTATGCAAACTTGGTTTTGTTGGCACTATTTTAGTGAAACGGAAACTTAATGCAGCTATAAAACCATTTTTTTTCTCAACTGTAATAAAGGTTGTCACTTAAAAATAGGTCAAGATATTACAGATTTAAAACTTTTTTGTTTTTATTTTTTTTGTAAACTGCTGGAAGCCAATGCATTCCAAGCTTAATTTTTTTTTTAATATGGGCTTTTGGAATTTTGATTGTCCTTATTGTGCTCCTGCTTTATTTTAGATACGCGTTCTTATCTATCTTTCAGTTTTCTTTTTTTCCTAAATTTGCAAGACCTTCTTAAAACTGCTGACATTATTTTGCGTTCCTTCCAAGCTAAACCCGGTGAATCAGAGCTGTTGGCATGGGTTTTCAAACCTGTGTGGGTTTGTAAACGCTACAGTTGCAGTATTCTTTTCACTGCTAACAATTTGTTGGTTCCACTTTTAAATGATAAAATCTGAAAATGTTATTTCCGTGCATTAATGCGTTCTGCCCCGGTATCTGTCTTAGATTTTATTCTGTACCAAGCGAGTTTGGGTGGTTGTTATACCCCTGTATATAGTACTTTTGCTGAAACTCATCGGAGGTCGCAGGCTGGCTTCTGTTTTATTCAGGGATTTTTTTAAAGAGTTCTGAAAAGGGATACTGCAACTCTACAATCGGATCCAACAGCGTGTTAAACTGGGAACAAAAGCGATCGGCTGCCAAGCTGATCCGTATTAAATCATGTTTAAGATAGCTGCTTTGAGTATATTTTATATCTTAGGCTTTTTGTAAAGTTGTGCTGAACGGTGAAAAGTTGAGATGAGGTTGTGTGCAGAAAACCTCATTACTGGGCGTAGGACCCTTGTATTAAACCTTATGCAAATTAAGACTACATTGCAGTATATATTGCATTTTCTAACAGGGTAAGATTTGGGATGAGTTCATTTGTGTGAAATATCTTGTTTTTAGTTGGGCAGGAAGTTGGGGGGGGAGGGCGGTGAACAGACTAATTCCAAATTTTTCATCGCATCCAATATTTGCAGAAAATGGACTGGAAACATGATGTTATTTGGCTTTGTTAACACGTGGTGCTTCCTGTACAGCCTGAGGAATTAAAATGTCACTCCAATAACTTTTTAAAATAGGTGATCTGATTTCAGTGTTTTAAGAATGGGTTTTGAAGGTGGGAACTCTGTATGGTTAGAACAGTTAAATCTCTCTCAAATTCTATAATGAAGAGGATTGCGTTCCTCATTAAGGGCAAAATGGTGCAGAAAGAGGTCTTGCCAAAATGTAAGCAGATGTGAATGTGAAGGAGAATCTTTGTATGTTGATAATATGAATATTTAACATTCACTTAAAAATGTCCATAACTGTAAACTGTGAGAATGCCATCAAAGGGAAATATTTTGCTACTTCAATTTCAGTGGGATTCACCTGAAAGATAACCTTTTCCACTCTCTGGCCGTGTATCCTCCTCGCTCTTCTCCCCCCCCCACCCAAAGAAATAACTTTTCTAAAGTGTTTCTGCAATGAGTTAAATTTAAGGGACACCCGCACGCATCCCCAGCCTTGGATCCTCTCTGCCATCTGTGTATTTTTGATGGAATAGTCTGAAGATTTATTTTAAAAGGTTCTCCTAACCTTGCAGCCGGTGGTTTTAAAGCAGAAGTACACAGGAAGTGAGGCTATCGGATATTAACATTGCTATCTTGGTGTAAATACTGAACTTTCCCTATCGACATTTAGCATTCTGCTGCTTTCCATATCTTAATGCTGGCATTAAGATCGCGCGCCCTTACCCTCCGCTGGTTAGCGCAGACTTTTTTTTTTTAAAGTGCATTTTAAGTTATTGATGCAATTTGATATTTTTTTTTCGTAATTTCTATTTAAACTGAAGTTGCATCATCTTTCTCGAATTCATCTCCTGTAAGAGTTGCCTTAAGCTACGAGATTGCTTTTGCTACTTTTTGTGTTGTATGTTTAACTTTCATAATAAACTTCTGTGTAGTGAAAACAAGGTGCTGTAAAAATTTATTTCAGACCTCCTGGTCGTCCTGTTCCGCGTTTCTGGAGCAACTTTCCCAACCTGTTGCCTGTGGAAGGGCCGTGGGTACAGCAATAGTGACATCCAGTGGTCACTTAAACCAGGGGCTGTCCGGGGAAACTTCACTGTAAGGACGTAAATTAGGGAAAACACGGATTTTTACTGCCCTAAAACTCCTGCGGTGTTTTATAACCGATATCCTCCGCTTGCTCTGCAGGCGTCTACCAGCTGAAGTAACCCTCAGAAGTTCTCTTTCAATCTCCCCGTTTTCACAGCGGCCAGTGACCCTTGCTAATTAGGCTGCTGTGGCCGGGGAGCAAAAGAAGGTAGTTTGCATGTTGAAATGGGGAAATGTGGTGAAGTGTTGTGGGGGCAAACACGAACGTTACGTGCTGCACCTGAAAAACCTCATCTGAGCTGCTGTGGTTCGTGGTGGTCTAATTCCCAGCATGAGCCATGGCCTGCTATGGTGGCGGGGGTGGGGAGAGGCCGGGGCTTCCTGCAGAGGGACAAAGTACAACCTTATTTCCTACTTCCCAAAGCCGGCAAAGCAGCTCAGGGAGGGCACGGTAACACCGGCGCCAGCAGTTATCCCTGGTTCTGCTGGAGATCCTCTGGTTTGGGTGGGAGGTGGCTTTTGGAACTTCCATGAATGCCAAAGGCTGCCCTCCTGACTCTGCTCCTGGTGGTGGACGGCGTCTCCCTTGGCTCCTGTAGGCTGTGTCGCCAAAGAGGCTCCTTCTGGAAGGCACCTTCGGAGAGCCATTGGTAAAGCCATTAGATAAATAACTCAGGTCAGTTTACCCACAAGGTCATGGAGTGATCCCCTTTTCTGCCCAAGGTGCATCCACAGCACATGGATGAGCACCTCATTCCTCAAGCCTTTTCCTGCGTGGGGGCTTGGGAAGGATGGAGGCACTTTGTCCCTCAGCTCCTCTTGCATGGAGTTTGCCTCCCAGGCGCCTGAATAGCAGATGGAATCTGAAAACCTTCCTGCATGAGGATTTTTAAACTGGAACACCTCTCTGATGGAGAAAGGCTGAGGGATTTGGGTCTCTTCAGTCTGGAAAAAAGGCGGCTGAGGGGGGATCTTATCAATGCCTATAAATACTGACAGGGTGGGTGTCAGGAGGATGGGGCCAGGCTCTTCTCAGTGGTGCCCAGGGACCGGACAAGGGGGAACGGGCACAAACTTGACCATGGGAAGTTCCACCTAAACCTGAGGAGGAACTTCTTTCCCTCGAGGGTGGCAGAGCCCTGGCCCAGGCTGCCCAGGGAGGTGGGGGAGTCTCCGTCTCTGGAGACATCCCAAACCCGCCTGGAGGCGTTCCTGTGCCCCCTGCTCTGGGTGACCCTGCTCTGGCAGGGGGTGGGACTGGGGGATCTCCAGAGAGACCTTCCGGCCCCACCATTCCGTGATTCCCTCTGAGTGTGACTCGGAGGTGGCCGGCTTCGACGTGGGAGTGAAAGACCCTTGGAGCTTTCTGGAGCAGAGAAGGATGTTGGTGACCCCGAGCCCAACCAGAGCAGGCGAGGTGTGGTCCTTTCTCTCCTGCCTTTGTCACCTCTTGCGGTTACCCGGCCTCTTCCCAAGTTAATACCCCTCAAGTCCACTTCACTGATGTTCCCAAAGCCTGGGTGAGCGGGTTTCCTACTCCCCCTGGAAGGACGGAGCGGCTCCCAGCTCTCCTGGGCCCCCGCTGAGAGCGGGGAACTGTGGAAATGAAACTGGGGGTGAAAAGGGCAGCGTTTCTGTTCCTGCGGCTCTCTGCTGTTTGTCTAATAACAGGTAAGGGCTGGGAAGTTAAACGAAGGAGAGGTGGTTTTCAAGAATGCCAAAATCACAGGATCTTGGCAGGAGCTCCGTATCTTTTTTGTGTCCGTCGTTAGGTGAGGACTCACTCCAGCACGGCTGTGTTTATGAATCCCTCCTGCCTGCGTAGAAACGGGACCGATTTCTGTGAAGTTACCCTTATTTTCTTGCTGCGTTTCCAATGCAAATTGAGAGAGCGACAAAAAGCACCTTGGAGGAGGAGAGCTGCAGTGAGAAGTGGCGGCGTAGCCAACATTTGCGTGGGCGATGCTTCCCCGAACTCCTTTGCCTGCCATCCTGCCTTCTCCTGCCGCTCGGTCCCGAGCCCGCCGCCTGCGGATTCATCAGCCGCCGCTCTGCTCCCAGCGCTTGGGGCTGCAGGGACTTTAATTAAAGAGCTTTCTCAATTACAGGTTGAGAGGAGTCCATTTCCAGAATTGCCTGGGGCTCATTTCTTAAAGCTCGGGAACAAGGGAGAGGGGAGAGAGAGTGATGCGCCACTGCTGTCACCCGAGGGGCCTGCGGGAGCGGGGAGAAGGTGGGAATGGGGATGGTTCTTGCTTTGCCCGGTGCTCGCTCATCAGCAGAGCAGGTGATGGGTTAGCTTGGAAAGAGAAAACCCTCCTAGAGCCTGGGGAAAAAAAGAAATTGGGAAGAAATCCTTGTCTGTGAGGGGGGTGAGCCCCTGGCCCAGGTTGCCCAGAGAAGCTGTGGCTGCCCCATCCCTGGAGGGGTTCAAGGCCAGGCTGGACGGGGCTTGGAGCAGCCTGGGCTGGTGGGAGGTGTCCCTGCCCTGTCCAACCCAAACCGTTCTATGATATTTGGGATGCTCGGCCCTGCACACGGGCTGGCTGTGCCGCAGCTCCACATCCTTTGTCCCGGGACTGGGAGCCGCGGGAAGGAGGGAAGGGAGGGATGGGTCGTGTCGCAGCACCGGCGGCTCCCAAGCTTCCCAGCGCTCGTCCCTCCTGCTTGGGCCGGAGCTGCTGGTGCTGCTGAGAAGCCCCCGAGCCCCTTCCCAGCAGCGCCGGCCCCGGCGGATGCCCCCACACGGGGAGAGGACAGATCCTCTTTTTGGTTCTGCTTTCGCTTCCTCTCGGCAGAGCGTGTCTGGCGTGTGACCGCCGGGACCTGGTGGCCCCGCGGGGGCGTGGGACCCTCCGAAACCGCCAGCCCCACCGAGGTGCTTTATCCATCCCGTGCTTCAGCCCTTCCAGCACCTCACCCTCCGCTCCTGCCCCCGGGGCCGCGGAGCACCGTGCTGCAGAGCCCGACCAGAGCCAGGGATGGAAAGCGAGACCGTGGGGTCCAGGAATGTGGGAGATGGCGGGGTGGGAAAGCAGGGTCTGTGGGAGGGGCCCAGCTCCTGCTGGTCCCCTGCGGGCAGGGAGGGATGCTGGCCACCCCGACCCCCTCTCCAGGAGCTGCCGGCTGTAGCGGGACCTCTTCTTTTGCCAGCAAACTTGCTCGTGCTCTGCTATCATGAGCTCACAGACTTTTAATTCATGATGGGCCCTTTGAAAAGCCGTCCTTGTCACTCTACTGACCACCTGCCACCCTTCCAACGTCCCGCCCTGCAGCCCCATGGATCAAGCTGGCGGCTTTAACAGAGCAGCAAAGAGCAGACAATTCCCCCCCGCTGTTTGCCCCCCTGGTGCATGGTGCAGGGTTTGGCCCCCCCCTACCTCTCTGAAACAATTTCTTGCTCCAAAGAAAATCCTGATGATAGAATTATGGAATGGTTTGGACTGGAAAGGACCTTAAAGCCCCCCCAGTGCCCCCCCTGCCCTGGGCAGGGACACCTTCCACCAGCCCAGGCTGCTCCAAGCCCCGTCCAGCCTGGCCTTGAACCCCTCCAGGGATGGGGCCTTGGTGGTGGTCAGCTGCGGGGGAGGGTTTGCCCGGGCGCCCATCGGCGTGGCTCCGTGGCTGAGCAGATTTTCAGCTTTCCCCCACCCGGGCTGGACGCCCTGAGACAGCGGCAGCAAGCGCAGACGTTGGCTTGGGTGCAAAACTGATCCTTTGGGTGGAAAACCGATCTTTTTGGGTGCAAGACCCCTTCTTGCCAGGTTGGGCTGGGCTGGCGGTGGGGGCCAAGTCCCTGGGCAGCGTCGGGAGGGAGCACGTCCTCCTCCCGCCTCCCCCGAGGGCTGCAGGGCAGCCGGGGGGTGTCCCACAGCCGAGAAAAACCAACAACGCCACCAAAACGGAGCTGTGGCCGTGGGGAAGGTGGTTTCACACGCTCATCCCCGAAACCCGGCACTGCAGGGACTGGGGTCGCCTCAAACGTCCTTTAAGGAAGCTGGGCCGCGGGGAGGAATTTCCAGCCCCGCGTGTGTTGGACCAAGTAATTCCCAGTGCGAAATGGGGAGGCTGCGAAGGGGCTGGGAGCCAGCCCTCAGGAGCAGCGCTTTGGTTTCCTCCAGGGCTGCCTGGGAACGCGATTCCAGTCGCATCCCCACTCTCCCGGCGCTGCCCGTCTGCCCGGAGTCGGGGACAAAGCGGGCAGCCGGAGATCTCCAGGGGCTCCAGGGGGGGTCTGGCACCTGAACTGCTGCTCTGACTCAAATCCCGATAAACCATGAAATTGCTGGAGCAGGGGCTGCCCCTTCTACCCCCAGCTCCTCCTCTGGCCTTGCCCCACGGCTCTGCCCCACGGCCTGTCCTCCTCGCCTGCTTTGAAGCTCAAACATCCCTTTCGGAAACGTCTCCGGAGGCGAAGCTCAGCCCCGGGTGGGAGCCCTGCCACCCGCCCAGCACTCCTGCCTCCCTGAGCCCTTGGGATAAGGGGGTTGTGGCATTCTATAGAAACCCAGCCTTTGCTTTTTTTTTTTACAAAAACCTGTGCTTTAATTAATTAATTTTTTTTTACAGAAACCCCGTGCTCTGCCCCAGGGAGAATTTTCCCGTGGGTTTTTGATGTGCGTGTGAAGCCGCAGGCCCCTGGCCGGGCAGCGGCCGAAGGAGGGACACGGTGGCCAGGAGCTGGCTGGAAGGACGGTCCCCCTGCACCAGCGGCAACGCCGGTGGCTCCGCATTGACGGATCCGGGAAGGTCCAAAGGCTCATCACCTCCGCTGGGAGCTGGGCTGCCCGCAGGGTGGCATCTCCCAGGCTGAACCACCCCCAGGAGGGAAGAGAAACCAGTCCCGCTGTTCCTAAAGAAGCCGAAGCCAATTTAGATCTCGCCCTGCATGAATCAGAGCTCGTAAAACATATCCGGAGGGGCCGGCGGCTGCGGAATTCGCACCGGCCATCGCGCGCTCAGGCGACGCGGAGGAGCTGCTGCCGTGTTATAACAGCTCCTCCTGCTCCAGCTGCTGCGGCTGCTCCCTTTCCTTCTCGGAAACGCTTCATCCTCATCCTTCCAGCCCCTCTCCCCGGCCCTGCCCTTGTCCCCTGCGAGGGGCCGGGGCCGTGCTGGCTGCGGCTCTTCTCGGTCGGGGTTTAACAATAGCTCATGGCATCTTTGGGGGAAGCGCCGGGAGCCTCCCGTTTTTGCCCATCCCTATGCACCGAGCATGGCGGGAAAACGCAGGGGAGGTTTTCCAGCCGCCAGGTGCCCAAATGTGGGATGTGGGAAGCGATGCGGGCCCCCGCGGTCCCGACTGAGCAAAGCGCGTGCCAAAGCCTCACCGCGCTCTCCTTCCTTCCTGGCCAAGACCAGGAACACAAGACAAGGAATCACCTTGAAAAATCTTTATCCTTGATGGGCTGCGTGGCCACCAGCCCAGCATTCCTCGGGGGCCGGTGGGGAGGAGGATGCTCTCCTGGACCGCTCCAGCCCCAGCCCGCGGAGGCTTTTGGGACGAGGCTCACGACACGCTGGAGGCTTCACGTAGGGAACCAGTTGGTTGGGAAAAAAGGCGTTTTCCACCCCTCGGCTGCAGCGTCCGCGGGCAGAGCAGCGGGGCAGCTCCTCGGCTGCTGAGGCTGCACATTCTGCCCCTCTTAGCCTTGGCCACCGCTCTGGCGGGGTTCTGGGTGATGGAAAACATCCCGGCGGGGCATGTTTAGTGTAAGCGAGGTGGGGAGAAGCGCTGAGCCAGGGATAAATGGAGCCAGGGCTGTCCTCTGGGAACAGGCAGGCTCGGCACTGCTACCCCCTGCCCGGCTGGGGACCCCCGAGACGGGTGACCCGAGCTGGGGCCGTGGGTGCTGCCCACCCCACTGGGACCCGTGGCACCCAGGGCTCTGCCTTGTGGGGTAAATCCCCTTGGAGAGGTGGGATAAATCCCTTTGGGGAGGTGGGGTAAATTCCCCTGGAGAGGTGGGGTAAATTCCCCTGGAGAGGTGAGGTAAATCCCTTTGGAGAGGTGGCATAAATTCCCCTGGAGAGGTGGGATAAATCCCCTTGGAGAGGTGGGTTAAATTCCCCTGGAGAGGTGGGATAAAATGGAAAGTCTCCACGCTTCCTCCAGGAGCACAAGCAAATGCCCCCCTCGCTCTGCAGCCGGCGGAGCCGCAAACGCTGTTTTGGAACCGTGTCTATCCGCCATCCCGAAGCTTTCCAGCAGGAAACGCACCTCCAAAAAATTAAGAGCAACTTCAGAGCTTTACAAGCAAATACCTTTTCCCCCAACTGAACCCACACCGAGCTCTATTTCCAATGGGTTTTCCTGGGCAGCCGCAGGGCAGAGCCAGGATTTGCATTGCTGTTAAACCTCCTCGGGAGAGGGCAGCTCTTTCCCACTTTTCCTTCACTGCTTTTCCCCACGTGCAGCTGCAGCCCCACGGCCCGCCAGCCCTGCTGCGTTTTCGGTCCCTCCTGGTAGCTTTTTGCATTTTTCCCCCCTTTCCTTTGACCGGCTGGGTTGCAAATCCCAGCTCTTCCCTGCTGATGTCTCCCGGCGGAGGTGTGGAGTTTAGGAAAATCAAGTGAAAATGCAGTAATTGCCTCCAGCTGCGGATCCCACCCCAAAACGCGATGGCATCGCAAGCCTTTGGTAGCAGGGAACTCGGATCACCTCCGATGGATGCCCCCCCTGCCCTTCCTTTGGTCCTAAACATTAACAACTGAGCTAGTCCTTAAAAAAAGCAGTTATTTTACTTTTCAGAAAGCCATGCATTTCTTCCTGAGCCCTGGCCTCGGGTATTTTCCGAGAATTGATCCATAATCTGGAGATCTGAGACCCGGCCTTGGGTATTTTCTAGGAATTGCTGTACAATCTGGAGAGTCAGAAGGATATTTCTTTTTTTTTTATATATATTCCATTTCTAACTATTTTTCCCCTGGGTCTCGGAGCTGGCGATTCCTAAAATGGTGGTGCTTCGCCCAGTCTGCCTTGAAAATGCCATCCCTCCTGGTGGCACCAGGGCAGGCTTCTCCGGTCGTGCTGGGGGGGTCTGGTTTCGGATGCCCCCATCGGTCTCCGCTCCTGCCCTCCACCAGCCCTGGCCAGGGGAAGCGCCCGGTCCATGGGGGACACGGGCAGGGCAGCTCCGTCCCCAGCATCCCCACGGGCACCGGCTGCTCCCGGCCCCGGGACCGACCCACAGCTCGGAGGGGTCCAAATGGGAAAACTTCTCCGTGTCCTCGGGCAGCTCGCTGGGGCTGGCGGCGTTAGGAGCAGAACTGGTGCTGGGGGGGCCGGGGCTGTTTAACAACCCCTGTCCTGGCTGGGCAAGACCAGCAGCCAACCCACCGCAGAGCCTGGCCGCTCCGGGCGAGGAGAGACCCGCAGGAGGGTTGGATGGGGCTTGGAGCAGCCTGGGCTGGTGTGAGGTGTCCCTGCCCAGGGCAGGGGGGGGCACTGGGGGGGCTTTAAGGTCCCTTCGAACCCAAACCATTCCATGATTCTTTGATGACTTGGGATTGTTTTTTTCCATACTCGTCCTGGCGAGTGGAAGGAGATCTGTGGTCCGAAAGGAAACCAGCCCCTCTGGGAATCCTGCCCTGGGTGTGTGTGGGGGGGTGTTCTCCTGCGCCGGGGGAAGCCAAGCTGGGGCCCTGCGACGGGCATGGACGGCGGAGTTGCTGTGTCTCCAGCCGCGCCAGCACTCGCTCTCCCTCAGGATGCCGCTCCGGTGGGATTTTCCACCGGCTGGGATTTCCTGCACCCCGGGACCTCCCCGCTCCCCCCCGGGGGAGTCACGGCCAGCAAACAGAAACCACCCAACAGGTCTGCCTCCGGCCCCGCTGCCCTCGCCTGCCCCCCGGCAGCTTTCCTCTGCCCTCCCAGGTATTTGGAGGGTGTATTTTAAGCTCAGGGACGTGGAAGGGGCTGGCAGGCTCCGGGGGTGAGGGCTCCCTGTTAATACGCCAGTTATTATTTTAAAGAGCAAAGTCCCAGGGCGGCGAGGACGGCAGCTCCGAGCCCTTCTCTGCCTGCGGCGGGGGCTTGGGGTGATGGGTGAAAGCTGACGGCAGGGTAGAGGGTCACCCAGGCATCATTTAGCTCAGGATTTATTGTTTTCCACAGTTTTATTTGGCATTTTTTCTCTTTCCTTTCTAATCTCTGAACTTACGTGGGGAATTCAGCCCACGCTTCCCATATTCTTTTTCAAAGGCTACTGGATTTTCCTTTTATCGAAAGCCCAGCCCCTTGCGTCCCCCGGTTTGCAGCGCTGGGCAGTCCGAGGGCATCGCCCAGCGCAGGAGGGAGGGGAAGAGCCTCTGCGAAGCCTGGCAGATCTGCATCCACCCGTTTTCCACCCGGCATCCCGACCTGAGGGCTGCGGGCGTCCTGCGCCCGGGTAAAAGCGGGTGCTGGGGTGTCCTTCATGCCCCATTAAATAGACGGGGCACACAAGATGGATATTTCTTCTCTCAAGTACGCTCCTTATGGATGTCACCATATATATATATGTATATACGCACACTCATGTCACCATATATATATATGGTGAGTTGGAGCACTGCAGGTGGCTCATGATGAAGGATCAGCCGGTGCTCCCAGGAGAGGAAAGGCTAATTTCTCTTCTTTTCAGCCAACAAAGGCTTGTCAGTAAGTGAGGGGCAAAAAACTGGCAGCACCTCGGCGCTTTTTTCAGCATATTAAGATGTCACCATGCTTAGATTTTTTTTTTTATTTTCTAAAAAAAGAAAGCAAGCAAGGCATGAATAATGAACAGAGCACCGTGCAGCTGACTTCAAGGAACAGCTCATTTCCCTGAGGCTCGCTCCACGCCGCATCTGTTAAAACCTGGCCTCGTTTGACAGCGCTGAGACCCGGAGAGAGATGCTGAGGACAGAGGTCCTGCTCCCCGGCGGGACGGGGCTTTCTCTTTCAGTGCCGTGGTTGCCCCTTGCCAGCGATGGCTGGGGCTGCCCATGGAAACAGCGGGGTGACTGCGTCCGCTGGTCCTTATATACATTGCTCCTTAAAGGAGCTGTTTGAAAGGATAATGGATAAGGCTCCTCTTGGCAGCTGGCTTGGAAGCAGTGTGTGGGCAGCCCGTTTTAGGGCTTTAGGTTGGGTTTTAGGGAGCACACGGAGTGTCTGATGTGAACGCACGGCTGCCGGTGGGACGGAGATGCTGTGGGAAAACCTAGCAGGAATTTTGGTTTTTTTTTTTTTTTTTTTTTTTTTTTGTTTTAATATGAGCAACTAACCTCCGTAGTTATATGCATGAGGGGTTTTCTTAAATGGTGTTTTCTGCTCCTCTGCGGGATAGTCTGTGCGACGGATGTTCTCTGCCATGGATATTCTCTGCCATGGATATTCTGTGCCACGGTTCCTGGCCTGCGGCAGACCTCCCGTGGGACATGGTGGGCACATGGGATGGGGCACGTGGGCAGCACCCGATGATGGGGTCAAGCCGGGACCGAGCATCACCACCCCGAGGGATGCAGGAGAGGAGAGGGGATGGGAGATGGGTATCGCCCGAGGGGAGGTTTTTCTGCTACCTCCCTCCAATAAACGTGGGGAAAATGCTTCTCCCACCGCTCCCTGCTCCTCCTGGAACCTCCACCTGCCGGCAGAAAGAACTACAGCCACTTCCAAACCCTCTGGACCCTCTTGGCTTTCCCATCCCTTGTGCAGTCCTGCTCCAGTGGACGCGTCGTTTCACGTGAGGCTGGCACCACTCCGTACCCTTGGGGTTTGTCACGTTTATTTTTAATTCCCCGCTTCCGTAGGGCAATGCCTGACCTGCTGCCACACATCTTGGATGAAGCTTCCGCTGTATTAAATGGGTGACGGCCCGACGGGGGTGTCCAAGGGTGGCAGCATCTCGGCATCGTGGGAGAGCCCCATTATCCTCATTCGTTGTGCGGATGCCAACTGGCTCCAGCCAGAGGCTTCCAAGGGCTTCCTTCTGGGTCTGAGCAAAGCAGGTTCATGTATGGCGGCCACCACCCCAGGGGAAAATTTGGACTTCTTTAGGGGAAAAAAGCTCAGGATTTGGCTACCACAGCCCCTGGGGTGGCCACCCCCCTGTTTTCTCGGATAACACGGCAAGGCCAATGACCTCCTTTAGACTTTCCTCCTCACTGAGTCATTCCTGAGCGTGTTCCGGTAACTTCACTCGTGCCACTGACTAATTCCGCTCCGCTCCTTCCCCCACCCCAGCCTTCCAACCGGAAAAACTGGATGCAACTGGGTTGGTTNGGGGGGGGGCTGGGGGGGACAGCGGGGCGCAGGTTGGCAGCTTCTTTCCCTCCCGCTTCCCTCCGAGGTCCGGCCCTGCCCCCGGGTGACCCGCCGTGCCAGCCCGCGGCCCCCGCGCTACCTGAGCCAATGCTAGATCTGGAGGTGGTGCCCGAGCGGTCTCTGGGGAACGAGCAATGGGAGTTCACCTTGGGTAAGTCTCTTTCTCTGTGTGTGTGTGTGTCCCCGAGCTCGCCCCGTGTGTGCGATCCGGGGCGGGGGGGGGTTTCCCATCCCCTCACAACCATAAGGTGCGTCCCAGCGCTTTCAGGGAGTCGCAGGAGTGAGAGTTAAAGCTCGCTAAAAAGACTGATGTATGAGCTTTGAGGAGTCCCTCATAGCATTGTTCGCTTTTGCACACCGTGTCGTGCTTTGTTTATCAGCTTGTGTGCTTGCTTCTCGCTTACCTTCTTTTCGCCTTGCCATCTTAGACTANTTTTTTTTTTAATTCTGAGTTTACCGTGGCGGGCTGTGACATGGCATAACCAGGGCTTGTGCTGTGGGGCTGAAGGTCGTCCGGAGACAAGGACCGGGGGTGGCAGCGGGGCTGTCCCCCCAGCCCCAAAGCCAGCGCTCACCCTCCNTTAGACTAGTCTTTTTTTTTTTTTACTGACTCCTAAAAGAGGAGGCATGAATGTACTGACTGTCACCTGAATATATGTCAGGTGATACCAGCATCTTCAATGCCGTAAATATTGTGCTTTTCTGTATAAACCTTTCATAAGTATCGGTAGCTGAGTTTCACAATTTCTTTGTGTCGTTGCTGTGTTGCGACATTGTAGTGGCAAAAGTAAACTTTTGAGAGGCTTTCCCAGGGTTAGATAACAGGTATTTCTTCTCCCTGTGATCTTGTTTTTTCATCTCTCTGAGAGGTGTTCCTTCGCAGTCACTGCTCTATTTACTGCGATGAGAAAGAACTTTCCCCCAGCTGATGGAAATTTGGCTGGTGCTCAGCTCGGGGCACTTAAGTGGGACTCAGATGGTATGGATTCTTCAAATGAGCTGTGTTTTCAAGCAGATACTGGCAGTCCTTAAAACTCTCAGAAAATACTGATGCATTTTCCAAGCGATTTGTTTGGGATATCAGCGCTGGACTCTTTCTCTCAGGGTCCCACCTTTGCTGTTGCTGTGTCTAAAGCCCAGTTAATGGTAGTGGTAGTTTGGCTAATGTAAACAGGGCTCTGCGTGGCAGTTGCCAGAACTTGAGTTACGCTGCTGCTGCTGCTGTTGTCACCTGTGGCAGCAGGGGGACAGAGTGTTCCTTAAAAGCACTGTTACACGGCTTCCATGAACTTGGGTCACACCAAAGGAGCAGTGCTGTGACGTGGAGTTGTTTATATGAAACCCATCAAACACAAAGGGCTGCTTATGCCACTGTGAATTCGGAGTCAAGTACAACCGGATGGTTACAGGGAGAGCTAGAGTGGCTTTTGGAGGCTAATTATAGTACCTCAGGTCCCACCCTTTGAAATCTGGTGATCTCCTTGTACCGCTGGCGTGTTACTGTGCTCTCCCAGCTCTGCGTGGCCTTTCGCGGTCCTTTAGTGCTTGTACTACCTGAAAAGAAATGGCTGTCTTGAATTCTATACCCTGACAATCTTCAGAAATGCATGGTACTGGCTTCCCCCATTCTCCTTACAAACCAAACCAACCAAAAGAAAAAAAACCCAAACCACAAAAAGAGGGAAGAGAAAATGATGTTCATTTTTCCAAGAACCCCCCAAAGAAGCCCATTAATGCAATCTCATGGTTAAAATTACATACTGTGTCTCTGTGTATGTGTACACACATGCATGGATGTGAGAGGGAGGAAACTCGGCTGCAACTCTTGGAGTAAACATAGACACCACGTGATGTGTCTAATATATAATTAGCATGACCTGCTGGTATAGAGCAGGAGGCTGACTAGGTATTAGGATACTTAACTTTGTCCTGCGCTCGCGATATTGTATGAAAATTGTCCCTGTTGATGAAGGTGGTTCGGCTGTGTTAGGGGTAGCGAGGCTGGAAGCGACGGTGTAAATGGGATTCATCGCTGCCAGCCGTGTTCTCCTCGTGGTTTGTTTAGATCCGCTCCTAGCAGAACGAATGGCAGTATTCCTGAACTGCTGCTGACTCCGGCTCTCAGTGGTGTGCCCACAATGGAGATGACTGAGGGGAAATGCCAGGAAAATTTTTTACATGAGTTTTTGGATCCTGTTTCTGGCTCTGGTGTTGACTCACTGTGTGACCAGAGCATAAAAAATTTAACCAAGGCTGAGAGTTTTGTGTTCAATTAGATACCTGTGTCACTGCGCCTCTTGGGCTACGTTCCTGCCTTTTACAGGAGAACAATTAAATCCTTGTTCTGTAGTGCCTATAGCTGTATTATTAGCGTTTGAGATGTATAATTTCTAAGGCATACTTGCATTTCTCTTGCTTTTTAAACTTTCTTTTCCTACTGAGTTTCACTTCTCGTTATTTAATGTGTTGTGATTCGTCCTCTCTTGGATTTTCTTGTGTTCTTCTCTTTTAATCTTTATTCACTCCTCTACCCCCCTCCCCCTGAAGGCACATAGGCTAACGCTTCAAGCCATTTTGTCCGTGACACCTGTGTGTGAGAGGAGCGTCCTGTGTCGCTCGTATCGCTCCAGCATTTAGAAAAGGGAAAAGCCTGCGATAAGGAGACCCAGCGCTGGTCCTTGTGGGCATTGTTTGCCGTGGCTCACTTTGGTTGTCTGTCTGATGTGCTGGAAACCATGTTTGCTTCCCCATTCCCCCTGACTGGTGAGCAGGGGAAAAAGAATTCTTTGTGTTCCTCTTTGACTGTGAAGGCTGACGAATGTTGAGGAAAAGAGGGTGGTGTGTATGTGAGAAGGGTGGAGAAAAATAACCCAGTTTCTTTCCTCCTCCTTTGGCTCTCTGCTGATGGAGGCACGGGGAGGATACTGGCTCCTCTGCACGTGTTTTGGGTTCTGCGGACTGTTCCTGGAGAACTTGAGCGGCCACTCGCAGCTGCGGGGCAAAACCCGCTTGATTCTCGGTTGCTGCAAACTGAACAGAATCAGTCCATGTCTGTTTGCTCGCAGCTTGAGAACGCTCTGAGTAAGAGAGTCACATGAGCCATCTGTTTGCACACTTACCGGCCCAAGATTGCATCAGTTTACATCGGATGACAAACTGAACTTCGTGTTTGTGTACGCTTTTTTTAACTACATGCTTTTTTACTGATACTTTACCTAATACTGATGCTTGCCATTGGCATATAGATTCTGCCAGCTTGTTCCCTGGCTTTGCTTCAGCCTTTGCCACTTGTTTGTTGTTTTTTTTTTTTTAAAAAAAAGCTAATGGTCTCTTACCTCTGCAAGTCTCCTAGAAATACTGACTTCGAAAATTGGTTTTAAACTTTTAAATCGTCTTTGCTCTTTTTTTTTGAATTGTAGCTTTTGCTAGGTTAAGAAACGTGAAATTTTCACATCAGCTTCTTTGATCTTAGCTTCTTGCTGTTATTTATGTTTCTGATCCATTTTGAAAATATTATCTAATACATAATAACTGTCTTTTTAAAGCTCAGCTACTTTGGCTACAAAGCAACTGCTATTTCCTAGATAATAGGAAACAGCGCTTCTCCATTGTGGCTCGGTGCATTTTAATTTTATTACCATTATTAAAATAATAACCGTTCTGTTTGATTTTTGTATCATCTTCTGGTGTATATTTCCTAGCTGCAAAACCAGACTTGTTTTCAGGATTATGGGCTAATGTGAAAAACCAGTTTCACAGAAACATTTGCGTGTGGTATTTACAAGTTGAATCACTGTAGTTCCAATCTATCAGACTGTTTTGCCAGAACTTTATTTCATAATTGCAGAAAAGCGGCAATGTATGGGCACAACAAGCACGTAGTTTAATGTGACGGTGAAAAGAATTAATTTTTTTTAATGTTATGGTAATATTACATGAAAGTAGTCCCTCTGATGATATTGTTGTGGGAGTGAAATATATATATAAACATATATATACACACGTATGGAGAGAGAGAGGGGGAATTATCTCAGTTTGGTGCTGTAGATAATGTCTAAAAGCTGCTTTTGAACATGATGTATGGTCCAAGTTTGAGAGGTGTAGCTAGTAACTAAAACTCTGAATGCCTGAACTGTTACCAAAATAAAAGTGTAGATCCCGTGGTAAATGTTCCCTAATCAAGACAACTTTCTTAACATCTGAAAAATTAGAAATAGAAGAGAACGGGGAATTGAAGTGTCAGGTAACTAATCTAAATTGACTTGCAGCAATTAGTAGGGAAATAAAACTTCACAATTATGAGCTCATAACCTCTCTCTATAAATGCCTGTTTTGAATCCAGGAACACGATCGCGTTTCATTTGGAAAGGCAACAAAGGTTTTAAGTGTGATAAAGGAGGAGATGGCGCGGTGCTATTCTTTCCGCAGAATCAGCTGTTTCATTCCACTTCCAAAAACTTATAGCCATAAAGATAAGATATACACTGAAGGAAAAAAAAGAAAAGGGGAAAAAAAGCACCCTTGAAATCGTGTTAGAGGGTGAATGACTACTGAGTGTATTACTTCCGTTGATCCAAATTGTTTAGTATGTTTATCTTGTCTGTGAACTGAGAAGATAAAGTTCCTTCCTTGACACAAATGTAGTGGTATCAGCGACTCATGCGGCCTGGTAGGTCTGAGGAGAATTGTTGCTCCGTTTTAATATTTGTATCTATCTTGTATGACTGCTCAGTAGCTTATCAAGCCTGATAAAGGGTATGCCATAAAATGCAGTCCAGGAGCCTACTGCGTGTGTCTAAGAATGCTCTAGGCAGCGCTAATGGCATTTGGGCAAGGCTGTTTTATTGGTTACTGGATTATTAACCCCAAGAAGCAGAAAATTTTGCACGTGGCTTGTAGAAAGATCTGTGCTTTTTCTACCTGAATGCTGCATCTTAATTTTGTGGCGAGAGGTACTTTTCTTTCGCATATGCCTAACAAACGGGTAGATAAACAATGACTTTTCTGTTTCAAAGAACAGGTCTGTGCTGATACCGTGAGTCAAGTAGGCTTATTTGTTGATTGCATACCTTTCTGTTGTAATGTACTGTTTGCTGATGGTGGCTCTGTTACCTCATCTGTAACCTTTCTGTTAAAAAATAAATGCTGTTAGCCAGTCTCCAAACTGAAGGAATGCACCTGTTTTTATTTACAGGAATGCCGTTGGCTCAGGCTGTAGCAATTCTTCAGAAGCACTGTCGCATTATCAAAAACGTCCAGGTTCTCTACAGTGAGCAGGTGAGCGGTGCGTCGTCTGGCTGGGTTGTACGCCTCACTGTGTCCAGAATGAAGGCATTAGGGGGTATTCTGATACTGTGTCGTGCTAACGTATGTATTGGATGAATTCTGGAGCTACTTGAAATTGAATTACACCAAATTACTGCCACCACATCAAAGGTGTAGCTTTTATAACAGTTTTGCACCAAGCGTAATAATCCTCAATGCGGTGCAGTGATTTAACAGCAGGTTTTTGTACGCGGTGATGGGGTAGTATTGTTTTTCTTTCAATAATTACCTGGATAGTGTAATTCAAGTCTTTACGTTATCGTTGTCAAGCGTCGCAGTATTTTTGAAGTACTGAATCACTTGTTACTTTCCACTTTCATCTTTGGTTCGGTGGTGATGAACCCGCTGAAAAGGCTTCCACGTTTCCTCTCTGGATCTGTAGTTTTGTCTGCAGAAAGTGGATGATAAAACCAGCTATAGATGTTTTACTGATTCTTCATAACTAAACAATCATTTGTTCCCAATATGTTTGACGGTGAGGGTGGCAGAGCCCTGGGACAGGCTGCCCAGGGAGGGTGTGGAGTCCCCTTCTCTGGGGACTTTCAAGCCCCGTCTGGATGCAGCCCTGAGTGATGTGCTCTGGACAATCCTGCTTTAGCAGGGGTTGGACTGGATGATCTCTAGAGGTCCTTCCAACTCTGGAATTCCATGATTCTGTGAGTTCTATCAAAAAGGGGACCAGAAGTGAAACCTTTCTGCTAGATCAAATAAAAGGTGTTACATACCCACTTTTATGTTGGAGGAAGTGGAAGGGAATAGGAGACGGGACAAAAGGAGTGTGACTCTCCAAGTGTGTGTTATGGGAAGTGCATGTCAACCAGGAGATGATATTCAGATGTTGTAGATTAGATCTTTGCATCAGGAAAAAGGCAAAGTTTGCTAGAATTTCAATTTGTATTGAAATACAGATGGAGATCTCATTCATTCACAGTGAATACTGAGTGGCTAAGGAACAAGCCTGACTCTGGCGTTTACTGCCGGATACCAGTTTCATGTAATTAAATGAGTTGCCCTTTTCACGTTTGACAATATGTAGATTTATGGGGTTTACGATGACTGAATATTTGCTTTGCAAATTGAAAATCTAACTCCTTGTACTTAATGCATGGGAGCATCCATCTGTCAGTGAATGCATTCCTTGGGTTTTGTATGCTTCAGAGGCTTCCTAGCTTTTCTTACCCCAGTGAATTCCAGAATTATTTCTCGGTTTGTTTAGATAACTGCTAGGATTCTCCTTCCTCTCAGTTTTGTAGAATCACAGAAGGATTATCAGTCCAGTGCTGATAAACAATGTATACCACTGCTTAGCTTTTTGCTCCTCTTGGACAGCTATGTTTTGCTTGACCACGTACGCTGAAATTTTATTGTCTCTGCAGGGTTGTTCTTACGGTTTTTCTCCCCAAGCTGTAATAAATATAAAGGTGTTTTTAACATAGTTCAACAAAATAGTAGTTCTCAGCTTTGTGAAATAGTTGTGTTGATATTTTTTCTGTATACTCCTCTGATTTGGTGCCTGATATTGGTGCAATTTTTTCCATGTGCCACTCCAGGCCTGCAGTTGGTTGGCTGGCTCTCCTGCAGAACATCGCACACTTCGTTAGCAGCTGGGCACAAAGAGATGCTGCTGCAGTTCTTGCACGTTTCAAAGCTTTGAACAAACTTTGCCACGCACAACTTCTGTCTAGCTAAACTATACTCGAACAGCCTTTGTGTCTTTCCTCTTTACTTTCTAAAAGAATGCCTTTGAGCATAGCAATCAAATGTTATTTAAAATTATTGCATCTCAGACACCTTTTCTGATCCTGGAAATGCAGCTGAGAGTACTTCCTTTCAAAAATGCATATGACAATTAAATGCAATTAGATCTGCCCACAGCTCTATTTTTAACTTGATATAATGGGATGCCCAAACTGTGCCAGAAAAGCTCGATGAACCCTTTTTCTGTGACTAAAGAATTTTAACTCCTTTTTGGTCAGTTTAAGTGTGGTACTTAATTGCCTTTGTCCGAAGACTGTTGCTCTGGATTTGTATTGATGGGACTGTTCAGTACGAACAGTGTTTAGCTGCAGCTTCATGTAGATGAGCGGAGTTAACTGCACCTTGGAGTTGCTTCCTTTGGGGAGGACTCTCCTGTTGCTTCCTGGCATTATCTTTCATACTCAATGTTCTGGTTTGTGCCTTAAAAGTCCCATGAACTAAATTTGTGCCCTTGAAACTTTTCTTCTATTGGAAAATATGCCAGCATAGAACAGAAGCTATTGGCTATAATAATTATCAAGCTTTCCCTCAGATGTAATATTTTTTTTCCACCCACTCAAAAGTGCTTGTAGTGCTCTCATTAATTTTGGAATAACCTCAAGAAAATTCAGCTTGGAAACCATTGTGATGCAGAGCATATCCCATATCAGAACTCTGTTGGTATATTTCAATGTAACACAGCGTGCTACTTTTTTTTTTTCCTCTTACCTGTAGCTTTTCTAAATTAGATTTATAAGGGATTTTAAAAAGACCATCAGGATCAACATTAGACCTTTTTATCTCGGGCTCATGGATACATTGCAGTGCTGCTTCAGTCCTATGCAGTATCATAAAAATTTGCCAGCAATAGCGAAGTAGTGATGCCGTTGCGCAAGGCGCTGTGAAGATTCATTTAGAATACAGCTTACGTCACATCACCGGTGTTGAAGAAAGATGAGCTTGAACTGAACCTACTTCAAGAAAAGCTGCAGGAGTGATCAAGGGGCATGGGAAATCTGCATCGCAGGCAGCTGGAAGCCCTGTGGCTTGTTTTGACCTAGCAACGTGAAGTCTAGGATGTGATTATTTAAAGACGTGGTTTGGGAAGGGATGGGAGATGCACGTGAGAATGCACAAAAAATATCCAAGTTAGAAGACGGCGCTGATGTGGGAACAAAGAGGCGAGAAAATTTAGAATGAAAATTAGACTTCTGATAGTCAAAATGCAGGCTTGCTCCCAGTAGAGCAAGGAGGGAGATTTACAGTTTTTTTAAGATTATGCTTCATTCATAAACAGGGCTGTACGGTGCAGCTGCTCGCATTAGAAGCCTGTATGTGCCCCAGATGTCCCAACCCTATTCTGTCTTCTGCTAGATGACTGTTTGGTGCAATTCTAGGGCATGAATATTGCTGCCTGCCTGTCCTTCAACCATTTTTCTCCTCTGAGGAGACAGTTGTGGAGGGTAGAGCTTTTTGAAGCAAACGTTCTTTTAGATGGTACACAATCAAAGAGCTGAATTGGGGCTGTATGTGCGTGGATTGTACCGGCACGGATGTGAGCAGCTTCCACAGCGTCGCATCAGACGGGGATGGCGTAGAGCCTGTACAGACACCAGTGGAGCCAGTGGAATGTCTCCTGTTGACTCCAGCAGACTGCAAACTAAGCCTTTCCTTGTTATGATTCACCGTAACTAAGGAAACCTAAATTTGCAACAGAAGAGTCTGAAGCCTTTCTTTTGAGGCCTGAAAAAGGCTGTGATGCTCTTTGATTTCTGAAGTGGAAAGCCCTCTCTCCATCCTTCTGTCAAGTGTGTGCTGGGTTCTGGTGCGAGGCCTGGTGAGATGGGCTGTTTCTGGGCGCCAAGAACGCAACAGGCTGTCCCTGCGTGATCTCTCTGATGCTAAACTTGGAATGTTCTTTTTCAAGGTGGTTCTGCCTCCCCCACTTCCCACATTTCCCTTTAAATTAACGGACCGCTACTCTTTTCGGAGTTCTTGCAGGGTGCACATCTCACACAGGCACTTCTATTTCTTTTCAGAAGGAAAATTAAGAGGTTGGGCCAAATGTATTTTTGTTATGCTTTTTCATTGAACAAGAAGGTGTTTTTTGAGGCAGCTCTGTTTTTCTGAAGTGACCAATTTATACTTGTACGGTGCTATATATCTTAACAAAGAAGCCTTGAAATGAAAAGCCTGACAGCTTTTTTTGTTTTGTTTTACAGTCACCTCTCAGCCATGACCTCATCCTTAACCTGACTCAGGATGGAATCAAACTGCTGTTTGATGCTTTCAATCAGAGACTTAAGGTAATAAAATGTTGCAAAACAAAACCCTAGGAAATAGTGACACCTGACAAAGCATTGTTAAGTTTACATTTATGCGTTTAGTTTGCCATCTTTAGTTTACTCTCTTGTGATATTGGACTGCATTTCTTTGGTTTGGGGATTAAATCTTGGTTTACAGGATTAAGACACTTTAATATTGTCCTGGTGACTGTGAGAGTGCCATAGGAGCAGGATGGTTCAGTGCAATCTCACTTGCCTATCTTGTCTCAAGATGCTCCAGAAGCTGCAAAAAGCCATTACTAAAGCTAAGCCTGTGATTTGAAATCAGACCATCATTTAATGCAAACCAGACGGTGTTGTGTTTTCCCAGGCTGTTCCTTTATTAGGGCTGACATTTTATTTTTGAAAGCAAACTTACTTCCTCGTATTCTTAGTTTTCAGTTGTTATGTTCGTACTTATGCAGCCATGAGTTCCTGATTTCTCCCAGAAAGCCGCATTCAGGCCTGTTGTGAGTGCAGGAGGCGTAAGCACGCAGTTTGTTCTGGATGAGCTTTTATCTCTGACCAAAGTCCTCAGCCCGGCAGTTCCACAGCTGTGTTTTCAGGTGGCCAAGTTTCGATCTGCCTCTCAAGGATGCTTTGTGTAGCTAAGATGCAAAATAAAGGGCAGGCTGGTCACTAACCTCCTGTGGCAGTTACGGTCGCAAAAGATCTGTTATGAGAGTGGTGTGGTTCATCCCTACAGAATGGGCTGCTGTGGGGCTGGAGAAATATGACAAAATCAGTATGAGATTTTGAAAAGCTTTCCTGAATGAAGCATTTTAAATATCTGCCTGTAACTTCTTAATTATTCAGGATGGTCCTTTTGGCAGGACCAGCTGTGCTGAACAGTTGGCAGTGTAGTTCTCACCTCATGCATAAATTAGTTCCGACAGTGCCGGGGTGTTGATTGGGCTAATTGGGTGAGAGCAACAGCTCCAACTGCTGTGCTGTTGAATGCTGGAAAGCAGAAGTGTGGGGTTAAATGTGACGCTAAAAAATGGAATGCTTACCCTTTAGGTAAGTATGGAAGATGGTGCTCATATCCATGCTTCCAAGCGTTGGAACAGTGGTAGCCTTGTTCCCCTTATTCATGTCTCCAGTGAAACCAGCAGCAAAACATCACTCTCCAAAATGTCAGCCTAGTGTTTTATCAGAAAAATGAAAAAGAGTGAAGCAGGGTGCTATTAGCTGAGACTTGAGCTCTTTGTATACTTTAAATGAATAGCAACACAAATTAGTAGTTATTGGAAGTACTTACTTCTCTAGTAGCAACCAGTAGCACTGTGATACGCTTGTATTTTTCTTTTTGAAGATATCTTTTATATTAACTATAAAAATATGTATTTTGAAGAGCAATTTTCAGTGCTCTCTGAGCTCAGGTGGAGGACAGCTGACCACTCTTTTTC